>JBBPBX010045636.1:0-12112 GCA_038048925.1 Garcialebias charrua | reverse complement strand
TATCTAAATAATCTTTTTTTTTTTAAATCATAATCTTATTAACTTGTTTTTTTTAAATCTCTTTTGTTTTTTATTTCCAGTCTGTGACAGAGGTAAATCCACCTGCAGCTAAGTGATGACTGAACTGAACTCTGAACTGTTCCCACAGTCCCACCTGTCCCACCAAGAAGAAGTTGTGAGTACAGTAATGAGGACAAATACAGCCACACTGCTGCTACTGAACAAAAACTTGATTAGTTAGATTGTAAACAGTCTGTTGCTGCTTATTGTTCTGACTGTTATTGTATTTATTAAGATTTTTATTATTGTTAGTATAGTTTATTTATTGTAGAGTGCTGTTTATTTAAAATCAGAGTCAGAGAGTCTTTATTGTCATTTGCACCGCATGTGGTACATGTGATGAAAACGAGATTATGTACACGGGGTCCCAGTTACATCCAACAACAAATGCAAGAGAAAAACAGTAATAACATCTAGAATTAACTAAGAAAAACATCAACTAGTAATACACTAAGCCCTAATATAGTGGAAAAACATCATTATAAACAGCAGCACGAACATGAGTCTGTATGAGCAGATGGTCACAGATGAACACAGCAACAAGAAAAACAGATCAGCATCAGCATGATGTGATATTTTGCAGTGTTTATTTTTATTTTATTTTTATTTATTCATTCATGAGTCTAACAGCCTCAGGGTAGAAGCTGTTCCTCAGTCTAGTGGTTCTACATTTGATGCTCCTCAACCTCCGTCCTGAGGGGAGTGGGGCAAAGAGTGAGTGTGCTGGGTGAGTGAGGTCTTTCATGATGCAGGTGGCTCTTTTCCTGCATCTGGAGGTGTAAATGTCTGTGATGGTGGGGAGACTGACTCCGACAGACCTCTGTGCAGCCTTCACCACTCTCTGTAGAGCTTTCCTCTCTGCAACTGTGCAGCCTCCATGCCACACGTTGATGCTGGAGCACAGGATGCTCTCCACTGCACACCTGTAGAACGAGGTGAGAACTGGGCTGCTCAGACCAGCACGTCTCAGTCGTCTGAGGAAGTAGAGTCTTTGATGACCTTTCTTGATCAGGCTGGTGGTGTTGTTGGTCATCCAAATGGGTCACTTTTATTTATTACTACAATACAATACAAACATATTTTTGGCACATTTTCAAAATAAACATTTTGTAAGTCTTTATTTTGTAAAAAAAAAAAAAATTAAAAAATTTGTACCGAAAAACCCCGAAAATAAACCGAACCGAGCTCTCCTTGTAGTTGAACCGAACCGAAATGTGATTTTAGCGTACCGTTACACCCCTAATATATGTATATATATATATAAATATATAAATAGCGGATTAGATTAGCTTCCCCTAATTTTCATAAGACATTTGTGCTTTTGAAATTGTGGACCTAAAAAAATTAATAAGCGTTCTAGAAATTGTGGAACTATTTTTTTTATTAGCGTTGCCCACCACTGCTGAGATGTAATCCATTTAGCCAAAAATCTGGGTTTTTGAGACATGAACCAAGCCATCATGTAAGACAAGCAGCCTGACCAGGTCCAGATTAGCTGCCAACGCCTTCCTTTTATGTTGATAGACCAGAAACTAGCCAAATCCAAAATGCAGGAGCCAGTTATCATAAATCCAATTAAATATGTGTCCTTAAGATCCACAGATGACAGCAGAGATAGACACATCATCAAGTCTTCCAAGTCGATGAGATATCCAGCTGTGTGCATGCCAACAGGGCAAATCGTCTCTGTCTTCTTTTTGAAGAAATGTTATCAGTTGTGTTGAGGGACCAACTGACCAAATTGAAGTCCATAGTTCGAAGATTTTGTAGAAGAGAGGCTCTCAGACAGTTTCACAGACAAGACAAAGTAAAAGCAAAGCAGATACCGAGAGGAGACGTCCGCCCTTGAGAAGAGCAAGTGTTGAATGATCCAAGGAACCAGTTTATGACCTACTGCTTTTGTGCACTCCTGTGGGGGGTGGGGGGATATATACACTTATCAAGAAAACAAGCAACAAGCACTCAAACTTCAAACAGCACTTCTTACATACTTTTTAATTTAAACACAAGTATCAATCAAACAAAGAGCTAAAACTGTAAGAGCAGGTCAGGCGATGGTTAGCTGATAAGTGGCAGGTGTGAGGCTGAACCAGATGGCAGCTGTTGGGCAGGTGAGACAAAACTGATTACAGAGAATGAAAGACATGCTCTCTTCACTACAGAATATCACTCCGCACTGCAAAACGACCCCAGCTGTGGCCAGTAAAATGTATTGATATGCAAGATAGGATCAGTAAGTAAAACACGAGCATGGTCTGCATGGATCAGGAATATTCTGTCACTATGGAAACTGAAAGGCACTTCTCCTTACATGTTATGGACTTGATTTAAAGTGCTATGCGTTTTCATCGTTCCCATACAATGACACAATTTGTGCTCTGCAATTAAGCCATCTGTCAGTCAAACCCAGTGGTGCAGGCAGGACTTGGAGACCAGGTGGTAAAATTGAAAGTACTCTAATAAAAGGGACAATAAACAGCTGTCATGGCAGCAAAACTTACTCATTTCATGATGCACGTAGAAAACACACGTAAACACCAGGGATTCAGGAGATCTCACCAGACGATGCCCAGACAACGAATTACACACAGATAGACTAATACTTGTATACAGAGATTAATGAGACAAAACCACAAACACCTGGACAGGACAGGCAGGTGACACAGATAAACACTAATTTTTAGAATGGGACACCAGGAAGTGCATGGGCAGAAACCAATCACCAGAGGGCACCATCATGGACGTCCTCTGATGTCTCCAAAAACCCACCACCCAAAACTTGGGTGAGAGGAATGGGGAACTGCAAGGATGGAGGGCACAAGGGAAAACACAAAGAACCAAAAACTAGCAGGGTGGAACGTGGGATCTATACACACACACAAAAATAAAAAATAATAAAAATAAAACACACGAGGAACACAAAAACATTCAGACGGTCAGGTGACCATCCATCACCAGGGCAAAGTTCAAAGCGGGTGGCCGGGAGGCCGTGCAGCACAGACCATAGTTCAGGGGAACGGCAGAGGACAAAATATCTTAAAAAATAATTATAATAATTGTCCAAATGACCTGATTTAACTTTGTTGAATTTTTTTTACCTGGATTATTGAGAATTAACTTTGGAATTTAGTTAACATTTCTCCTGCTGGAGCCAAACAAAATGCAGAAACCATCACTTGGTTGACTACTGCAGTGGTTAGCACTGTTGCCTCACAGCAAGAAGGTCCTGGGTTCAATCCCCAGTTGGACCTTGGGTAGTTCTGTTTGGAGTTTGCTTCTTCTTCTCATGCTTATGGGTTTTCTCCGGGTACTCCAGTTTCCTCCCACAGACAAAAAACATGCATAGGCTGACTTCAAGCCCAAGCCTCCCTTGCAAAAGAGATATGTGATCACAATGGGATTTGCCTGGTTAAATAAAGTTTAATAAATAAATAAATAAATAGTAAATAAATAAAATCCCACTGAAGCACAGCAGCAAACCAGCATTTTGATTAGCAGGAAGTATACATTTTAATAATCCTTTTTTTCTTTCTTATTATTACTGTTACCTCTCCTAAGCTTTTATATATCTTGAATGGTTTTATCCTAAACAAAATTATGTTTGAGATTCAATAAAGGTCTGAAGAATCAAAAATTGATGACTCAAAGTACATTTAATTGCACTCTTTGAGGCATAGAGCCCATCATTTACCAGGTAGTTGCTGAATATAAATCAAAAGCAATTTAATAAATACAAATTTTGTACACAGCTTGGTTCATGTAAAATTTTCTGTTCATGAATATTTCCTGTGCACATAATCACCTCTGTAAAATTAGTTCAATCTCAAATTTTCTTCCACAGTGATGTTATTGTGTTTTATAGTTTAACTTGAAATTTGTTTTGTTCACGATTATTGCAAAGGCCAGTTCTAAATATAAAATGTAAAGTTGTCTTTTGCCAAGCTGAAAGTCAAACATTTATATTTTTATAAGTTTGCAGCTGACTAGAGCTAATGGTCAAAAGAAGCACCCATTTTTTAAAACTCGTTAAACATTTTTTTTAACGGTCTGACTAAGTTTTAGGTGCACTTTTTTGTGTTTATTGTTAGCATGATCACTCACATGTTTCTGATTTACAGAAAGGGACAAGTCAAAGTCCAGTCTTGTTGGCTGTTTCTTAGCAACTGTGTTTTAACAATCCTTCCATTGTCATCATTTTATTTTCCTTCTTTTTTGTTTAGCGTTTGGAAGCATATAGATACATATACACAAAATCAGAAACATTTTTCTATGCCAGCAGCAAAACAGACTGAAGTGTTTACCAAAAAAAAAAATCTGCTAGTTTTCATACATCACACAACATTTCAAACTTTCTTTGTCCAAAGCGTACAGAATCCCCTGAAGACATGCGAAGTGTATAGCATGACATCTTGTTCTACATGTGCTCCTTCAATGAGGAACTAAGTGAACCCTCGTGTTCCTGCACACGCTCATTGGTTCAGTATCAGCAACACCCTCTTGTCTTTTATTGATGCTTGAGTAAACAAGCACAACTATATCATTTTATGGTCTTAATCCATCAACACAACCTATTTTTAACCCAGTGGGTAGGTAGATCGGCTCAACTAAAAAGCTGCTAGCTTGTCCGTTTTATGGAGGTGCACTGCCATTATAAAAATGTCAAAGCAAACATCTTTTAAACAGGATTAAACTGACATGATATACAGGTCAAAACTTCAATAACACGTATGGTAAGTGCTTAAAAGCAAGTTTCCAGATGTTCAAATAGACACATTTAAACAGAGATCTTTGGGCTGCAGAATAAAAATGTGACAAACCAACTCAGAACAAAGATCAAGCAAGAAATCTTGTTTTCTGGACATATCTGCTTGTTTCTACCAGGTGCCTATGGAGCTTGAGGGTTCTGTGCAGTATCTTAGCTGTACTTAGGACTGTGCACATCTGGACAGAGACTCAACGTGTTTCCATCAAGGTTTCTAGCTGCGCATTTTGAAGTATCGCAGCAGAAAAGCTTAATGGAAACGGCAAAATCCGTATTTACTTCCTCAAATTCGCCAAAAAGTTTATACGCTCGCTTGAGGTGGTTTTTGGGAGCTTCGAAAATGAGCAGATGCGCAAAACGACAGATGGAAACAGATTTTCCGACACAGTTCTGCCGTAGCGAACATTCACGTCACGTGACGTTCAGCTGTTTCCGCTCCGGACAACATGTAACATCGCTAAAACTAGTTTGCATGACAGAATAAATACAACTTGCCCGATAGCAACACGTACCTGAAATATTCTCTGCATTTTGACGAGATGTGTGGCCGGGTTCTGTTTTCAACCGCTACTTCCTGTTTACTGTAGACATGCGCAGTGCTGACGTCTGACGTAATGACGCTGACGTCTGACGTAATGACGCTGTGCGTGGCTTGGTAGATGCGCTACAAGCCAGCAGATGGAAACACTTCTGCTTCGCATTAATTTGTATTTACATATTTGCGAGATTTCAAAAATTAGCTCAAAATTCAAAATGAAAATGGATGGAAACACAGCTACTGTTCCTGGGATCTGTTGGAGCCACTCTTCCAGTATGGGGGTCACAGCACTGAGTGCTCTCATTGGGACTGAAGCCTTGACTCTTCACAACTTGTGTATTTCCTCTTTCAGACCATGGTATTTCGTGAGCTTCTTGTGCTACTTCTTCCTAATGTTACTAGCTGTGTTTCCATCCATTTTCATTTCGAATTTTGAGCTAATTTTTGAAATCTCGCAAATATGTAAATACAAATTAATGCGAAGCAGAAGTGTTTCCATCTGCTGGCTTGTAGCGCATCTACCAAGCCACGCACAGCGTCATTACGTCAGACGTCAGCGTTGCGCATGTCTACAGTAAACAGGAAGTAGCGGTTGAAAACAGAACCCGGCCACACATCTCGTCAAAATGGAGAGAATATTTCAGGTATGTGTTGCTATCGGGCAAGTTGTATTTATTCTGTCATGCCAACTAGTTTTAGCGATGTTACATGTTGTCCGGAGCGGAAACAGCTGATCGTCACGTGACGTGAATGTTCGCTACGGCAGAACTGTGTCGGAAAATCTGTTTCCATCTGTCGTTTTGCGCATCTGCTCATTTTCGAAGCTCCCAAAAACCACCTCAAGCGAGCGTATAAACTTTTTGGCGAATTTGAGGAAGTAAATACGGATTTTGCCGTTTCCATCAAGCTTTTCTGCTGCGATACTTCAAAATGCGCAGCTAGAAACCTTGATGGAAACACGGCTATTGTCACTTAGGTTTGCTACATACTGTATATCATGACTGCCTTTTTCTTTAGCTTGTCGACCACCTCAATGTCCGGTTGGCTAACCTTAACCTGTTTGTTGGTCTGGATTTTGAAGTCAGAATCTTAGCCCTTCCTTTCTCCACCACCTTGGAGGCATCTCCCACTTTTACTGTAAGACCTCCATTCCATAACACAGCACAGATGCTCTTGTTCTAGCCACTTAGTTATGGTGTTCCATGTATGCTTTGTGTGCCTGGATCTTCCATCATGCCATTATGTGTTGGGCTGTCTTAGGGGCATCCATGGACCACCTACAACCTACATCTTGAATCTTGTCTGGTATGGTAAACCCCAAACTCTATTGCTCTTGTGCTGAAGTTCTGTTCTTGTGCTGCCATGATTATTGCCTTTTGCCTATTGCTTGCAATTTACATATGATGGTGCCTGATTTATTTAGACTGTTATAACTCCACACGCTCACATTTTGGTTTCAGTGAATTGAAAAAGCCCCCTGGAAAGGGGTCGAAACGTCTTTTGCAACAAATAAAGTCCAGTTGATCTTGTATTGAACGCCTTTTTGATTTTATCATGTCCTAGACGACTGAGAATCTTCATCAGCATATTATTGCCTTTGTTCTTTCCTTCAGTCCAACTCTCTCTAGTCCCTGGTAGGATTAGCTGATATCAGCTACCTCTTTAATCTGCCATTGTGTACAGTGACAAGGTGCTGGTCTTAGGTAAAATGTCCATGCATTGAAGTTTTTGAGTCTTGATGTCAGTGACTTCATTTCCCTTAACCAGGCTATTATACCAGTGAGGTATTTGAAGACTGGCAATACATACGTTGATGACAGGATATTTGTTCTTACCATACAGCTGGCTCTTCAGGACCCATCTTATTCTCTGAAGGTACTTGGTTGTGTCGTGACTTCCTGTTGGATATCAAGGTATTTGCAGTGGTCTTGGAGATTTGCACTGTTGCCTATCAGTACCGTACTTTCCGCCCTTTAAGTCGCACTGCCTCATATGTCGCATTAGTCCAATTATGTCCAATAAAGTGGAAAAAATCCATAAACGTGTCGCATCTTCATATTTGTCACATCTATTATGCGTCACTGCTGACGTGTCGCGTATGTTACGCGTCAGCGGTGACAACCCGGAAATGTGGGTCAGTGTTTTGCCAAAAATGGATTGGCTGCGAAATGGCCACACGGGCATAGGACTTTAACAAGATTAACACTTAAAAACAATTGCTTGCTGAAAATTATAGCAAAGATGTGTCTGAGCTGAACTTTTCCTTAATAAATTAACGTAATTGTCAAATCAGTTGAATTAAAAAAAATAGTTTTGCTATGTGCAAAACGTGCCCCCGTACGGGTGGGTGGGAACGCTGCATTTCTTTTAAATTTAACAAGATAAACAGCTAAAAATATATATTTGTTTGCTGACATTATAGTAAAGGTGTATCTGAGCTGAACTTTTCCTTATTAAATGCTCGTAATGGTCAAATCAGCTGGATTTACATTGTTTCATGTGCTCTTTGAAAATCAATTATAAATAAATCAAAGTTTAGCTCAAACATCTCCAAATGTCCATCCAGCGATTACTTTCTGTAAAATTCATCAAAATCTGTTGTGTAGTTCATGAGCTATTTTGCTAACAGTGAAACACTGAGGTAACAGTAGTTCAGACCTCCAGAGAGCAGGAGGCCGTGCTGCAACAGAGTGAGTCCGACCAGATGAGTCTGCTGTCGAACACATGAGCTGAGAACGGCCGGTGGACCCTAACAGTAGTTATTCTGTGTCTGTGTGTGGGGTGGGGGTAGATGTGTGTGTGTGATGATAAAATGAAACAAAATAGGCAAGACTAGACAATGAGACTACTGGGTCACAAGATGAATTCATTTAGACAACAAATCATTTTAACATGAATAGCTACATCATTTTAATTTGAAACCAAATGTCAGTGAAAGGCTGGAATAATATTTTTCTGCTTGCTATTTTGTAAGGACTTTAAAAATAATTAAACTTTTTGTTTTTCAGCAAGTTGCTGCAGGATTTTAAAGAAAGGAACTGCAGGGCACAAAACACCTGCTACAGAGCAAGTTAGACCAGCAACGTTAGTTTTGTTATGCAGAAATAACCAATTTGCCAACCTTTATTCTCCCTTTAACAACAACAGAAAAAAAGGTTCTAAAACCATTCATTTATTGTCAAAACAAAATAATACAAACCACTTCAGCACATTGCAATTGTTTTATGTACCCTCTTGTTCCTGTCAGGGTTGCAGGAAACTGGGGCCTCATGTATCAACCGTGCGTGCACACAAAAACCTTGCGTGCGTCACTATCCACGCAAAACCCCGTATGTATCAAAACTGAACTGAACGTGAATATGTGCGCATCCAAGTACATTTCCACGCCAGCCCCATGGCTGGCGTACGCACGTTTCTGTGGTTCTTGTTCCTTTGGCGACACTTACAGGTGATTCAGAGAAACTGAAGCCCCACAGTCTGTGGTTGACTTTAAGAGCGGCTTGAAGACCTTTCTTTTCAACCGAGCATACTCTACTCCTCATGATTCTACTTTTGATCATAGCTGATACTGTTGTTGATTTTAATTGTTTATTAAATGTTTTATTGACATTTAATTCTGTTGCACCTTGTAGCACTTTGAGATTTTCATTAATGAAAAGTGCGTTATAAATTGAATTCATTATTATTATTATTATTATTATTATTATTATTATTATTATTATTATTATTATTATTATTAACTGTTCATGATGTGAAAATGATTAATATTCCCACCAAACACACGATTAACAAGTATTACATCCACATGACGCAGTTAAATAAAGGACGCGCAAAGTTGTGCCAAAAATAAATTTAACAGGAACGGATTCATTCAGCCTTACTGGAGGATATAATAAATAGTGTAACACGCAGAGCATTTATTTATAAACAGATATAATTTTCTGATCTAGGATATGGCTTATCAGCCGTTTTCAGAAATAATCATTTTTCAGTTTGGCACTGCTGCGCTCTGGAGCAACACAGGAGCCGTGCATCACGCGTGCACATGCAGAAGCAGCGATCAAACTGTTCCCGAGCTATGAGGGAGCTGCAGGCCGATCAGGGCTGTCCAGTCCACACAAAGCCGATTCATGTCCAATGGAATGTCTCATCTATATGATTCCAAAGGCTGAGTGGTCGCGCTTTGGAGCGCGCGCGCACCCTCGCCGGTTACACGGCAGCTGGAGGTGATTCATAATCTGCGTTTATTGTAGATTTCTCCAAAATGACACGTGAAAGTACACCATATATAACTTGTAGGAGAGTAAAAGCTTCACAGACAAACAGATTGCGCACAAGGCTGTGGCGCGCGCAGCGTTTGGAGACTCCAACATCACGTCATGTCATGAAAACTCTCCACTGAGACGCACAGACCCGTTTCTTCATATCATCTATTAAATAAACAAAGATCTATGTTCTACCAAACATCTAAGTTCCTCTGTGTTTACAGTAATTATGGTAATAAACTCGTGCGCAAAGTTAATATTTTCACTCAGAATGAATGGATGAGCCGTTGCGCACCAAAGCAGGGTGCGCGCACACACAAATACCGACACACAATCACTCGTTCTTTGCGTGATGAACACATTTTATTACTATTCTTACTTAGGATTATTTTCCTCACTCATATTATATTAAATTCATTATTTTCCTGAATCTAGAAATCATTTCTGATCGCGCAGGGATCAAACAAACATGTCCTTCACACATGCAGGAAGTAATTTGCATCTGTTTAACATATGTAAATGAAGGCGTGTCAGGGGAGGTGTCTCACGTGCGCTCAGTTCCACGTTAATTGTGATGTACAAAAGGAATGTGCGTGGATTCAGGTGTACGCACAGTTTGATACATCTGGATTTTTTTGTGCGTACACACTTTTCTGGATTTGACCGTGCGGCACTTTTCAGTGGGAAATCCACGCAAGTCTTTGTACATGAGGCCCCAGGTGTCTATATCTACAAACTAATAAAATAAGTAACATGTCTGCAAATAAACTTTGCAAACAGTTTTTACAGGTTTGTTCATTTTTAGAGGTAAAATAATACAAGCATTGCTAATGGAGAAAAAATAATCAAATTTATAGGGAATGCTTACAACACATAACTGACATTTTTATTATCTAAAGGAAGACAACGTCCTTCTTTTGGTAATGCTAATTGAAGTGTGGACTGTGATTATACTTGGGATACATACTGTGCATTTTATTAAAAAAGGGTTTTTTATTAAATATTACTTTTACTGCATTTTTATTACCATTTTTGACCATAAATACATATTGGAATGTAAAATGTTTATTTTATTTGAAAGTTTTAATGAATAAAAAAAATGTTTTTAAAGCTCAGACTTGTCAGACCATGAGACTTCCATATGTGACTATAATGTACTTATAACAGCTAAAAAAAGGGGGTTCATCAGCAATGTCAGGAACCTCCTTTTGGGACCAAAGGCTTGTGATCTTTTCCAGTAATTCTACGAACTGTGGTAGTAACAATTGTTCTATGGAAGTCTGTGACATTGTTTGTAGTGGGAGCTAGATAACTGGGTGGATCTGTTTCCACTCTGCTCTTCACTCATCTATATGCGCCACTCACAAGCACATTTGTTAAAGTCCATGACCCGCCATGTTTTCAAATTGCATCGCCATTAATATTTATTAGTTTATTTAAAAATAAAACAGGAGCGTTTATTTATATTGTAGAGAAATAACGCTAAATGTGTTATTTCATGATTTATAGCAGATTTTAGCATGCAGCTCCGGGAAAATCTGCCCCTCTCCATATATGGGCATTGACATCACTGAAGTATCCGCCTTGGAGTTATAGGCGGAGTTATAACAAGCATGCATCAACTTCTGACCAGAGAATACAACTAATAAAAACGATGTGTGGGACAAACGTCAGACTTTTACAAGTAGTCGTGTTGTGTCATTTTAATATTTCCTCAGTAATAATTGTACAACTGGCTGCTGATCAGCACAGCAGCACCACCTCCCTCCGCTGCTCAGAGAGGAAAAAAAAAGCGAAACATATTTAATATTCCCTTGTTAATAAATCTGCCTGTTGATTAATCCTGCGGTCGCTCACTGATGTCTATCATATTCTGAGCGTGCATCCACTTTTTATTCTCTCCCCGTGACCTGACAGCCAGGTCGGGAGTACAGAATTAAAAAGGCAGCCGCAGAGGAGCTCTGAGCGCGCGTGCTCCCCGCAAGGCTGAGATACGGAGCCGAGCCCTTAGTCGCATAGATATATACACTAGATAAGCTGAGGAGGAGTCAGCGGCGTCGTCAAGCGGCGGCCATCTTGCCACAGACAGCAACATTAGCTGCAGCTGTGGAAACCGTATGGAGGTGAGGGATTTATACAAACAAAAATACACTTAACTCGCTGTAATCTTGACGGATTTACAAACGGTTTATGTTTTTAAAAACGTTATTAACGTGGCTATGATTTCTTTGGTAATCAGACAGCAGTTTCGTCTTTTTTAAAAGGTTTTATTCGTGTTTTGGGTGTCACACTCATCGAGAATCTAGAATTTAAATTCTGTTTTTATTACACCAATAACTATTTTAAAACAAACTAATCTTTTGTCTAAATGACTGTCTTGATCATGACTGTATTTATTAGCAGACTATTAACAAGAGCCTTTGATTAAGGGCTAGCTAGTATTCCAAACATTTCCCCAGCATTCTTAGATCACTAGGAGCTCTTTGT
>JBBPBX010045635.1:5897-21366 GCA_038048925.1 Garcialebias charrua | reverse complement strand
GTTTCAAATTCAGTCGGTTTTTCAGATGTTGATGTGGTTGTAGATAAATCGTTCACAACACATACTCTTGGCTTGACATATCTTCATGAGATTATTTCAAGATTTGACCAAAACGGCTTCATCGTTTTTCAAGATAAGAGCTTGATCTAAAGTTCTGGTGTGAAAGATGCATTCCTTCAAGCAGTTCACATTAGTCCTATTCTAAAGTTTATATAATGGCTACCTGTTAATTTTGGGATTTCAAAATAATTTTATTGTTTTTTTTTAATGCACCGGTCTATGTCAGACAGATGGTTCTGGTTTATGAACCAAAACAACCTCTTTGACTTTGTGGAGCTGTGGAGCATCCTGCTGCAGGATCTGAGCAGAGTCCACAGCTTCATCCTATAAGAAAGATCTTTTTTCTGAAAGACATTTAAAATTGCATTTGAATTGTGTCAAATGTGTTTAATAGAATTAAGCTTGACTGAATGCTAGATTATTTGACTTTATTTTTTGTTTTTACCACCTTAACTTTGAGCTCGATGCTCATAAATGTTACATCAGAACAGTAAAAGCTACTTAAAATGAAAAATAATGCTGAAAAGTGTGTTGTAGGTGACTTTTTGATTCTGTCTCTACGTCTTTTAGGAGATACTTTGTCGACATGAGATCTTTGAAAGAGCACTTCAAAACGAAAATGCACAAAAAACGGTACGGCACTATTCACTCAACACCACGACTGGGGGGGAAATGTTTTGACTTGGAGGCTTTTATAATGTTTCTGGAGAGGATTTGAACTGTTGCCTCCTCTTTACTCGCAGCTTGAAGCAGCTCAGAGAGGAGCCCTACACTCAGGCAGAGGCAGAGAGAGCTGCAGGCATGGGCTCCTACATCCCTCCCAAAGCTGTTCACGTGACGACGCAGCCTGTGGAAGAGGACATGAACTGATGGACAGCCGCCCACTTTAAACCATGAACTGACCACATCCAAAACAAGAGCATAAAGAAAACGATTCACGCTTCAGTTATTTGTTATTGTCACAATTCCAGACACATAGGCAAAGACTGGTTGTGACAAAAATGGTTGTATTTCAGCTAGCTGGGATGGAGGTACCGGTAGTCCCCGACTTACGAGCGAGTTCTGTACCGACAGGCCGTTCGTAAGTCGAAAATTTGTAAGTAGGATCACAAAAAATATATATATTTTTTATAAACAAATAGATGTACAGTACTGTACTGTACATCTATTTGTTTATAATATTTTTTTAAATAAACGTACAGTACTGTACTGTACATCTATTTGTTTATAAAAAAATATATATATTTTATAAACAAATAGATGTACAGTACTGTACAGTTACCAATCACTTAGCCTATCCTAATACAGTTTTTAAAGATGAAGGAATGAGTTGAATTGTCTCCCTTTCACATAAAGGGAGCTAGCTCCCTTTATGTGAAAGGTGCCTGCTACGGAGGAGGGAGACAATTCAACTCACTCCATCTTTAAAAACTGTTAGGATAGGCTAAGTGCTTGGTGACTTCACTACTGTACATTTATTTATTATTAAAAATATTTATTTTTTTATAAATAAATAGATGTACAGTACTGTACAGTTACCAATCACTTAGCCTATCCTAACAGTTTTTAAAGATGAAGGAATGAGTTGAATTGTCTCCCTTTCACATAAAGGGAGCTACTCCCTTTATGTGAATGGTGCCTGCTACGGAGGAGGGAGACAATTCAACTCACTCCATCTTTAAAAACTGTGTTAGGATAGGCTAAGTGCTTGGTGACTGTACAGTACTGTACATTTATTTATTATTAAAAATATATTTATTATTTATAAATAAATAGATGTACAGTACTGTACAGTTACCAATCACTTAGCCTATCCTAACACAGTTTTTAAAGATGAAGGAGTGAGTTGAATTGTCTCCCTTTCACATAAAGGGAGCTAGCTCCCTTTATGTGAATGGAGCCTGCTAGGGAGGAGGGAGACAATTCAACTCACTCCTTAACTATGTTAGGATAGGCTAAGTGCTTGGTAACTGTACAGTACTGTACAGTTCATTTATTCATTATAAAAATAAGTTTTTTAATTTTTTTATGGGATGCATATTCATAAGTCCGAAACGTCGTAAGTCGGGGGCGTCGTAAGCCGAGGACTACCTGTATTCAAATCTGATTGTTCTGGATCAGGAAGTCCCAACCACATACAGTAGTCTGATTCTGTATGTATTTGTGTAATTACACAACAGACTCATTGTGTGCAGTAGTAATAAACTAGATGTTAAAAGTTACATGCATAAGTTTAACATAATCAACATCAGAAGTGAAAGTTGGAGGGTTTGAGCTTCAGATGGACCTTTCTGTTTGGTGAATGCCAAGCTTCGTGGGACTTGACAGCTCCCAAGTTCACGCAACAAGAAAGCATAAAAGTTTTTAATGCAAATGTCAAAATAAACTTGACATATTTAAATATTCTATGCCAAACCTGTATGATTTTATTTTGCTATTTTTTTTCCTTTATCTTCCTGTTTGATTAAAGGTAAGCAATTGAAGATGGATTTGAATAAAGTGGCTATCTTTGAGACACCGTAACATTTTTCTCTGTCTCTGTGTGTGTGCGTGCTGGATATGATTGTCACATAGAAGGAAAACCACCAGAAAGACCTTGCTTGTTTTTTTTTATTATTACAAAAGAAATGCTGCGCCAAACATTCCAGGGACAAAACCGTTCCAGGCAGCAGAATGTGTCTGACCTAGGATGGTAAGAAATTGTTTTTTAAACAAAACTTATCCGAAGGGCGGACAAGAAAACCAACAATTCTGTATTGGCATTTTCTCTTAGAGGGCGGCATGACCGACTTTTAAATACACAGAGACAGGAATATTTCTAAAGATTGATGTCACAGCACATCCACAAATGTGCAGTGCAATTCTAATAAAACAAATGTCTTCTAATAACATCTTTATATATACTTAATATTTCCTTATTAATAACTACTTCATGCTTTTATCATGTCTATGCTGGACTAATTGCATTGGTTTATTACCTGGCTGTCCAAAGTCTTCACTTAATCCAAAATGCTGCTGTCAAGAGTTAACTGGAGTATGGAGAGATCAAATATCCAGTTTTAGCTTCTCCATTGGCTCCCTGTCAAATCCAGAATTGAATTTAAAATCTTATTTCTAACCTACAAAGCTCCCAGCAATCTTATATTTGAGATCTTATTGTTCCATATTTTCCCAACAGAGCACTTCACTCTCAGACTATTGCGGTATAGATTTTCCAAAAGCAGAATGGGAAGAAGATCTTTCAGTTCTCAGGCTCTTCTCTTGTGGAACCAACTTCCAGTTTCTGTCCATGAGGCTGACACATTGTCCAGATTGAAGACTGGGATTAAAATGTTCCTTTTTGATAGTTAGGGTTGACTTGTTATGCTGCTATACGCTTAGACTACTAGAGGACAAATTGGCCTCATTTCATAAAATGAATTGTTAAAATTGAATAGTTTTCAGTTTATACAGTATTATGATGACATGATTCTTGACCTGCCATTGTGTATCTGTTCCTCCTTCCTGTTCCTCTCAAAGCCAGCCGGTCAAAGCAGATGGCCTCTTGTCCTGAGCCTGTCATGTTTTTGTCCCTGCATCCCACAGTTTGTTTTAGTTTTCATGTTCAGTTCTGTAATGCCTACAGCGTGCGCTCTCAGGACATTATGACATGCAGTGTTCCCTCAGTGAGGACTGAACTAGGCAAAAGGGCCTTTTCCTATTCTGCTTCTGTTTCCTGGAATATCTTGCAAAAAAAATCTGAATCTCTCAACCTTGACCTCTCTGAGGTCAACGGACCAGTTACTTCTCACAGTTCCAGGAACTCGTCTTAATGCAGAGGTGACAGGAACTTCTCTGTAGCAGGCCCAAGACTTTGGAATGAGTTACCTCTGCTCGTCAGACAGGCCCCCTCCCTCTCCGTTTTTAAATCCTGTTTAAAGCCCACTACTATTCTGTTGCTTTCAACACCAGATGATCTGTGTTTGGTCGTTATATTTATTATCTGCAATGATTTTATACCATACCATACAATTTTATTTATAAAGCACTTTAAACAGGAACAAGTCCACACAAAGTGCTGGACAAACAAACACGCAACAGGCAACACAGACAATGAAGTACAACACGAAAAACATAAAAACATTGCAGATCATAAATCAAACGATCCAATACAAATCAGCTGGCATTGAAAGCGATGGAGTAGTAGTGAGTTTTTAACCGGGATTTGAAAACCGAGAGGGAGGGGGCCTGTTTGATGAGCAGCGGTAACTCGTTCCAGAGTCTTGGGCCTGCTACAGAGAACGCCCTGTCACCCCTGCGCTTAAGGCGAGTTTCTGGAACTATTAAGAGTACCTGATCCTCTGACCTCAAAGCACGTGGAGGGACATATGGGTGTATCAGATCCGAGAGATAGGCGGGGGCGAGACTGTTCAGCGATTTGTAGACATACATGAGAATTTTGAATTGGATTCGAAGATGAACCGGTAGCCAGTGAAGGGAGGCCAAGACTGGTGTAATGTGCTCTCTTTTGCGTGTGCTGGTTAAAAATCGGGCAGCTGCGTTCTGAACCAGTTGTAATCGTGCAATGGTGGCTTGACTGACGCCAAACAGAAGTGAATTGCAGTAATCAAGCCTAGATGTAATGAATGCGTGAATCACTGTCTCCAGGTGCTTTTTGGATAATATGGGCTTCAGCTTAGACAGACGCCTCAGCTGGAAAAAACAGGATTTGACGATCATGTTTACATGACTGTTGAGTTTCATGGAAGGATCCATTATCACTCCCAGATTTTTGACTTTTTGTTTTTCGGACAGGGGTAGAGCAGACAGGTCAATGCAGTGGTTTGAGGTTGTGTCATCGGGAAGGAACATTTTATGTCTATATATTCTGTTTGTTTTTTTTTTCTTCATTTTGTATGTTGCCTATGTGTTGCCTGTTGTTTGTTTGTACAGCACTTTGGTTGGCCTTGTCGCTGTTTTAAATGCTCTATAAATCCTCCTTTTATTCCTGCTGTTTTTATTTCTATTTTCACTGATTTATTGATTTTATATTTTATATCCTGTTAAGCACCTTGGTCAATGCAAGGCATTGTAGGAAGGTGCTATACAAATAAAGATTATTATATTATTATTATTATAAATAAAATGGTATGGTATGAATCTCTCTAAGTGGCTTCAAAATCTGCTAATGGGAAAAACCAACGGTCATGTTCTTATTTTTAGTTTTCTACATACAACCTAGCTGTTTTTTGTTACATTATTTAATACCATTTTATTTTCACTTGTTGGTCTCAATTTGTATGCATCCTTTATGACTGTCTTTGTTGTCCATTGTTGTCATCACTTTTTGTTAAAATCAGGTCTCTCTTGTAAATGAGTCCCCGAGGCTCAATGGGATTAACCTGTACAAATAAAGGTGGAATGGAAAAAATAATTTATTATTTATTATTTTATTTATTATATTTTCTTTGGTGTTTCTAATATTAGAACATCTGGAATAGAATGTCATTAACTTTCTTGTTCTATATGCCAGCAATATGGCTATATACCAGCAAATGTGCAAAACACAAGTCCACAACCTCACAGTTTTCAAAGCTAAGCTGAGCTGTTTTTGGACTCTGAAGCTTTGCAGTCTCTGAAGATGTGACTTATGACTTTCATTTGTAACCTTTTATATTGTTTCATTAGTTATTAGTATTTGTAACTCCCTCACTTCGAGCATAGTACTATTTATGTACAGTATGCATTGAATGTATATTATTTATTTATAAATAAAGTTTGTTAAAAAAAATCAGGAGGCAGCAGACTACTTTCCAGACCGTACCACTAATGGGGTTTTAATAAACGTTAGTTTATTTGCTTTTTATGAAGAATATACAATTTATTTCAAATCGTAACTTAAAAGATATCGCAATATACTATCACATTGTTTTGTTGTTTATCATTAGTTTCTGTTTATCGACATTCCTGTCAAGTCACCCCCCCTACGTCGCGCTGGTAATGGTACGGTCCTGGACCGTTTGCTACAAGGACAACCACCGTGTCACTGCATATGCGGAAATAGAAAATGGCGAGGTTTTTGAGGCCTAATGTCAGGAGTTTTATCATTACTCAGCTGAGAATGTCCTCCGACCAGGTAATAAACGAGCCGTCAACTAATGACTCCATTAAAATCTTCTTTAGTGACTGTCGGCTGTGTGTGTGAGTCAGTAACATATGCTAACAATCTTGCTAGCCAGGCTAATATGTCGGAACCCAGACAAAGAGGAATACAGTAGTGATATTATTATAGATCAATTCAATTATATTATAATATATTATATGGCATATTTATTCTGGAAAGCCTTTTGTAACATTTCCATCTGAAGGTGACTGATGATGTAATGTGTTTTTTCATTCAACCTTTATTTATACAGGTTAGTCTCATTGAGTCACGGGGACCCAACAGAGACCTGTTTAGACAGACAACATATAAACTAGACAACATATAAACTAGTACAGACAACAATAAAATGGAATTTAAAATACAAAGTAGTGTTATAAAATCACCGTGCCTTATAAAACAAGGGAAAATACTTAAAACAATAACATATTTATTCTATTGACCTTATGAATTGTTTAAAATCCCTTTAAATATGTTTAACTAACAGGTTTAAGGTTATAGATGTTCTAAATATATCTTTAAAAAATAAGATTTATTTTTCTTCTGCTGTGAAAGCAAACTGATAGTGACCTTCAGAATAATTGTAAACACACATGGATTGAAAATTAAAGTGTAATTCAAAATGCCTGTATATATCTCTGTAGTAAAATTAATTAGTTGCATTGCTCTCCTTTTGTGTTTGCTCCCAGCTGGGTGAGCTGGGTAAAGGTGCAGGTAAAGGTGGTGGAGCCGGAGGTTCGATCAGAGAGGCAGGTGGAGCCATGGGGAAGAGGGAGGCTGCCCTGGAGGAGATGTATTTCAAGTATGTCACAAATCATCCAAAATAAATGCCTCATTACATATCACTGATGTTCTTTTGATTGTTTTTGCATTTAAGGCGTAAGGAGCAGGAGCAGCTGGCTGCACTGAAGCAGCACCACATAGATGAAATTGATCACCACAAAAAGGAGATCGAGCGACTCCAGCGAGAGATTGACCGTCACAAGGGAAAGATCAGAAAGCTGAAGTATGACGACTGAGTAAAACACTTCAAGAGTAATTGTTTTCTGCTCAGCTGTCCTGGAAGATTTTAGCTGAACCTTCTATTGCTGTGTGCGCAGTTACCAAGCAGCCCATGAAAGTGTTTAAGGTTTTGATTTTCTGTAAATGCTTGGAAGTTATTAAAACAGTTGAATAAATATTGATTCTTTCCTTTGCATGCTGTAACAGAAATTGTACAATATTTATAACCTTATTGCCGTACATGCAAGCAAAATAACACCGTGGATACACCTTTTTTCCTTCAACCTTCATTTATACAGTTTAGTCTCTAAATATTGTTACATTATGTGGCATCAGAGTGGTGGCTCAGAGGTTAAGAAGGTGCGCTTGTGATCGGAGGGTCGCCGGTTCAAGCCCCGGTACCGACAACATCAAAGATGTGGGTGGGATAAGTGAAGCAGTCACACCTGTCTCCACCCTCATCTTCCCCACTCTGGGCCCTTGAGCAAGGCCCTTAACCCACATCTGCTCCCCCGGGAACCCTAGATATCAGCTCTCTACTCCACACAGAGGGCTGTGGTTGTGTCAGGAAGGGCATCCGGCGTAAAAAACAACTGCCAAATCTTCATGCGACTAGATCGCTGTGGTGACCCCTAATGAAGGNTATTCAATAATTTGCCGTACATGCAAGCAAAATAACAGTGGATACACCATTTTTCCTTCAACCTTCATTTACTGTATACAGTTTAGTCTCTATAAATATTGTTACATTATGTGGCATCACTGGCTTTTGACATATCAATTAAAAACGTCATTGTACATGCTAGTTTGAAGTGTTGGTACACTGCTTTTAATTTTATCTTAATTTTACAACACCTTTTACTGTATATATTTTATTGTAAGCCCACTCTTTTATATATTAATAGTTATATAGTAATGATTTCATAACAATTAGCATAACACCAGCTCCCCGGGCACGACTACGCTGCTCACTGCACCACCTGGTAGTGGTTGGGTTAAATGCAGAAGACTAATTTCGTCTGTCAAGTATGGGAACATACACAGATGACAAATGTGACAAATTATTATAACAAATTGATTTCCAAAAACACATGGCTGTTTTGTAAATTATAAAGTAAAAGACAATACTCGAGATCTGTTTAAAACTACACCAAAAAAGGGGTAAGCTCAATCGGGTAGATAAACACAAAAAAGGTTAAATCATGTCTACTGGACAAGTACTAAAATGTTTTTTTTTTTTAATTGAAAAAAGGTCATTTAGACAGAATTGGTCAATTATGTCAAGAAATTTGTGAGCACCTCAAACACTTTACCTAATTTGATAAGTCAAGACCCTGATATGAAAAGAGCACAGAGCAGTCTACAAAGCTGAAATTGAAGAGATTCATCAATCAGTGCATTTCTTGGTAAATATAGCAACAACCTTGCAATAATTATTGAAATGGCAACAATTTCAGGAATCTGCAGACGTTCGAGTCAAATATATCTTTCAGATACGACGCAAAGCAAAAGATGTTCTGAATGGCTGTGATCTTAAGGCTTTTAGGGAACATCTAAGCTAAATTCGGACATGTTTTGTAGTATGAATTACAGTGTGAAATTAGATGTATTGGGTAATATTTGAACTCATGACGTAAGATTGAATCGGGTCCTCTGGACTCATTATTTGAAACGTTTCGTCTTGTTCAAAATACTTCTTCAGCCTGAGGTGCTGTATTCTGCTCAGTCTTATAAATAACACCTTCACATAGTGGATCATCCAGTGGTGACGTCTAGCTGTTCACATGATTAAGGAGGACCATCAGCCTAACAATGGATTGTTTGCACCACGATGGCCGCTTGCTGTTCTCAGACGGTTGAGTGATACAGTAACAGCATTGTAAGGCCCTGTTTACACGGACACTGTGTGGGGGAAACGGATGTTTTGGGTATGTTAATTAGGTGAAAAGTTTTGCGTTGACACGGTCGAATTCTGTGGATACGACTCTCTCCCCCTCCACACCCCGTCCTCATGATTTCACTGTAGTTACCATGCTGGGCCTTTAGATGGCGCTGTGATTTTTGGAACCTTCACTACTGCGCATGCGCTGCCTGAGGTAAACAGAGCAGCTGCCTCGTCTGTTTTCCTCTCTGGCTAAAATCAGCTAACTACAAGTTGTTGTCAACAAGTTAACAACAAGTTAAAGCTGGAATTTGGATAAGAGTCAACAGATTTGAGTCAGTGGGACCCGCTTCATCTAACAAGCTGCACACCAGACGCTGAGACTGTGGACCAGAACCGCTGAGTGGACTGTGGACCAGAACCGGACTTTTACTCCGTGATAAACAGCTGACTTACAGCAGGTAAATCAACGTTCTTAATATAATGTTTGCTTGTGTTTACTTTGATCACACAACAACTGAGTTTTTATTTATTTATTTATTTATTTCTGCCAGGTGGAGAAGCTGTCGTTCCAACAGGCTGATGGTTCTGAGGTTCTGATGGGTCCTGGGGCCTCATGTATCAACCATGCGTGCGCACAAAAACATTGCGCACGTCACTTTCCACGCAAAGTGGCGTATGTATCAAATCTGATATGAACGGGAATATCTGCGCATCCACGTACAAATCCACGGCTGCTCCCCTGCTTGCGTACGCACGTTTCTGTGGTTATATTTCCTTTGGCGACACTTACAGGTTATTCAGAGAAACTGTGTCCATGATATGAAAATAATCATAAATCCCACCAAACACACATGATTAACAATTATTACATCCACATGGACGCAATTAGATGAGTGGATATAAAAGCATGCGCCAAATAGTGGCAACGATATTGACAACAATGAGATGTGATTTCTTTAAATAAGAAGTTAACCAAGCTGTACCAACACGCCTACGTTTAGGTCAGTGTGTAGCGCGGTTGCCTTTAGTTCCAAAGGTCATGAGTTCGAATCTCGCATGGTACAACGTTTCTCTTTTTTCTTTTTCGTTCCAGATTTAAATACACATGAAAACTATTTACAAAACAAGAAATCGTCTGCTTCCTTTCATTTCATGTATTGTTCTATTTCTTGTTGTTTTATTAAATAGTTTTCCTGTGTTCTTTAAATCTGGAATGAAAAAAAAAACGTTGTACCAAGGGGGAGTCGATCTCACGACCTTTGGGACGAAGGGCGGGCGCGCTCACCACTAACCTATACAGGCATGTTAGAGCAGATGGGTCAACTTCTTGTTTAAAAGTGGATGGTATGTTTTGCGCTAGGCGTGCCGAATAAAACCTTTTTCCGTGCTTCTCTGCCTCACTCAGAAGTGATTCCTGTTCACAGTCCGTGAAGTTCCTCTTTTTTCCACGTTCCGACATGATTTGCAATGGAGCAGAGACGACATTCCTGTCGTGCATGGCATATTTGAATGACTTTGCATATTCATACGGAGGCGTGTCAAAGGCGGAGTCGGCCACTCTCTCATGTGCGCTGAATTCCACGTTGATTGTGTTGTACATAAGGAATGTGCGTGGATACCGGTGTACGCACAGTTTGATAAATCTGGATTTTTTTGTGCGTGGACACTTTTCTGGATTTGTCCGTACGTGACTTTTCAGTAAGAAATCTACGCAAGTCTTTGTACATGAGGCCCCAGTCCAGGGGCCTCATGTACAAAGACTTGCGTGGATTTCTTACTGAAAAGTGACGTACGGACAAATCCAGAAAAGTGTCTACGCACAAAAAAATCCAGATTTATCAAACCCTGCGTACACCTGAATCCACGCACATTCCTTTTGTACATCACGATGAACGTGGAACTGAGCGCACATGAGAGAGTGGCCGACTCCGCCTTTGACACGCCTCCGTATGAATATGCAAAGTCATTCAAATATGCCATGCACGACAGGAATGTCGTCTCTGCTCCATTGCAAATCATGTCGGAACGTGGAAAAAAGAGGAACTTCACGGACTGTGAACAGGAATCACTTCTGAGTGAGGCAGAGAAGCACGGAAAAAGGTTTTATTCGGCACGCCTAGCGCAAAACATACCATCCACTTTTAAACAAGAAGTTGACCCATCTGCTCTAACATGCCTGTATAGGTTAGTGGTGAGCGCGCCCGCCCTTCGTCCCAAAGGTCGTGAGATCGACTCCCCCTTGGTACAACGTTTTTTTTTTTCATTCCAGATTTAAAGAACACAGGAAAACTATTTAATAAAACAACAAGAAATAGAACAATACATGAAATGAAAGGAAGCAGACGATTTCTTGTTTTGTAAATAGTTTTCATGTGTATTTAAATCTGGAACGAAAAAAAAAAAGAGAAACGTTGTACCATGCGAGATTCGAACTCATGACCTTTGGAACTAAAGGCAACCGCGCTACACACTGACCTAAACGTAGGCGTGTTGGTACAGCTTGGTTAACTTCTTATTTAAAGAAATCACATCTCATTGTTGTCAATATCGTTGCCACTATTTGGCGCATGCTTTTATATCCACTCATCTAATTGCGTCCATGTGGATGTAATAATTGTTAATCATGTGTGTTTGGTGGGATTTATGATTATTTTCATATCATGGACACAGTTTCTCTGAATAACCTGTAAGTGTCGCCAAAGGAACAATAACCACAGAAACGTGCGTACGCAAGCAGGGGAGCAGCCGTGGATTTGTACGTGGATGCGCAGATATTCCCGTTCATATCAGATTTGATACATACGCCACTTTGCGTGGAAAGTGACGTGCGCAATGTTTTTGTGCGCACGCATGGTTGATACATGAGGCCCCAGGGGCCTCATGTATGCATGTATAAAAGCATGCAATGTTTTTGTGCGCACGCATGGTTGATACATGAGGCCCAGGGGCCTCATGTATCAACCATGCGTGCGCACAAAAACATTGCGCACGTCACTTTCCACGCAAAGTGGCGTATGTATCAAATCTGATATGAACGGGAATATCTGCGCATCCACGTACAAATCCACGGCTGCTCCCCTGCTTGCGTACGCACGTTTCTGTGGTTATATTTCCTTTGGCGACACTTACAGGTTATTCAGAGAAACTGTGTCCATGATATGAAAATAATCATAAATCCCACCAAACACACATGATTAACAATTATTACATCCACATGGACGCAATTAGATGAGTGGATATAAAAGCATGCGCCAAATAGTGGCAACGATATTGACAACAATGAGATGTGATTTCTTTAAATAAGAAGTTAACCAAGCTGTACCAACACGCCTACGTTTAGGTCAGTGTGTAGCGCGGTTGCCTTTAGTTCCAAAGGTCATGAGTTCGAATCTCGCATGGTACAACGTTTCTCTTTTTTTTTTTCGTTCCAGATTTAAATACACATGAAAACTATTTACAAAACAAGAAATCGTCTGCTTCCTTTCATTTCATGTATTGTTCTATTTCTTGTTGTTTTATTAAATAGTTGTCCTGTGTTCTTTAAATCTGGAATGAAAAAAAAAAACGTTGTACCAAGGGGGAGTCGATCTCACGACCTTTGGGACGAAGGGCGGGCGCGCTCACCACTAACCTATACAGGCATGTTAGAGCAGATGGGTCAACTTCTTGTTTAAAAGTGGATGGTATGTTTTGCGCTAGGCGTGCCGAATAAAACCTTTTTCCGTGCTTCTCTGCCTCACTCAGAAGTGATTCCTGTTCACAGTCCGTGAAGTTCCTCTTTTTTCCACGTTCCGACATGATTTGCAATGGAGCAGAGACGACATTCCTGTCGTGCATGGCATATTTGAATGACTTTGCATATTCATACGGAGGCGTGTCAAAGGCGGAGTCGGCCACTCTCTCATGTGCGCTCAGTTCCACGTTCATCTTCTTCTTCTTCTTCTTCTTCTTTCGGCTTTTCCCTTTTCAGGGGTCGCCACAGCGAGTCATCCTCCTCCACCTCACTCTGTACACGTTTTCCTCCTCGGCGTCTTCGACTAACAGTACCGTATTTTCTGGTGTATAGGTCGCACCGGTGTATAGGTCGCACCATCCAATTATCACCAATAGATTGGAAAAATCCCTAGATAGGTCGCACCGGTGTATAGGTCGCACCTACGTTTAGCTCTGCTGCAAATGTCTGTCACAGGAGCGCACAGCAAGGCTTTTAAGAAGATTAACACTTAAAAACAATTATTTGTTTGATAAAAATTATAGCAAATATGTGTCTGAGCTGAACTTTTCCTTAATAAATGAACGTAATTGTGAAATGAGCTGGATTTAAAAATTTATTTAGCCAAAAGTGATAACAAGCCATATATAGGTCGCACCTGTGTATAGGTCGCAGGCCTTGAAAAAACCATAAAAAGGTGCGACCTATACACCGGAAAATACGGTAGTAAAATTTCCGCCGGCACCCTGTTTGTCAACAGCACCGGTGGCGGACGTTGTTAACCCGGGCCTCGACCGATCCGGTATGGTTTCACTTTGATGAACTCGCATTATGGTTTTGGCAAGTGTTTTACGTCGGATGCCATTCCTGACACAACCCTCACCATTTACCCGGGCTTGGGACCGGCACAAGAGATACACTGGCTTGTGCTCCCTAGTGGCTGGCTTCAGTTCCACGTTCATCGTGATGTACAAAAGGAATGTGCGTGGATTCAGGTGTACGCAGGGTTTGATAAATCCGGATTTTTTTGTGCGTAGACACTTTTCTGGATTTGTCCGTACGTCACTTTTCAGTAAGAAATCCACGCAAGTCTTTGTACATGAGGCCCCAGTTCATTAACGTAGTTACAGTTCGGTTCACGTGTTTTAATAGTGTGTTCAGTTTAATTCTCAGTGTTTGTGTTTAAACTTTGGTGCTGAATAAATAAATAAATAAAAAATAAACCTGGTGTCTTCATTTTCACAGCACGTTACGCACTGTTTAAAAAATGTAACGAGTCCAGATAGATACTGTAGTTCAGATAAATTTACATCTCCCACGCCAACATAAATACTGTTTATTATTGTTAAACTGTTATATTTTGCAACGTGACACGTGAAATGTCAGACTGTCCGCGCATGCGGGCTGCGCGCATGTGGTTGACACAAAAGCTCCACGGGAGATGTTTACATTATCAGCGGGGGGTCAGCGAAAAACTTCCACCTTGAGAGCAGGATCAGAAAAGTATCGGTGTCATCGAGGGGGGCCAGCAGCGTCGTGTAGGCGATAAGCAAAGTCGCAAAGAGAAAGTAGCGGTTACACTCAAAATACGCGCCGTGTAAACTGGCCCTAAGAGGGGGATCAGTTGAACCCGGAGGCCTCCACCCCTGTTTAATGATGGACGGTTTCTTTTCACAAAGATGGCCTCCTTTACTCCTCTCTCAAACCATTGTTCCTCTCTATCAAGGATGTGAACATCTTCATCCCTGAAAGAGTGACCTCTGGCCTGGAGATGAGTGTAGACCACAGAGTCCTGGCCTGATGAAGTTGATCTGTGCTGGTCCATCCTTTTGGCCAGTGGCTGTTTAGTTTTCTGATATAAGACTGATCACAGCCCTCCTGACACTGAATAGCATACACATTACTCTGTGCCAGCGGACCAGATCTTTGGGCTGAACCAGTTTTTGCCATAATGTATTTTGAGGTTTGAAAGCCACTGGGACGTCGTGTTTAGAAAACAAACCTCAGTTTCTCTGAAACTCCTACGGAATGACGACTGGTCTTCATTCAACCTTATTTATACAGGTTTGAGTCTGGGTTCCTCCTTTTCACGTGAGGGCTGGAGTCCGGTTTGGGTTTCGTCTCTGCTTTCAGGAAGGCCCAGTTAGGATATTCACATTGCTCTAGGTCAGGAGTGGGCAAACTTTTAGACTTGTGGGCCACACTGAGTTCTAAAATTGGAGCAAAGGGCCGGGCCAGTAACAGATGGATGGAGTGTTTGTGTTACACCCCAGCACAATGACAGCTGCCGAGACGCTATTAATTATGAGCGATTCCACCTTCTGCACCACTCAAGCAGTCACTAAGTCAGGATTATATGATAGAACAGCCATTTTGTTTATAATAGTGAAATGATTGACTTTGAGGAGTCTTACCAACTTCAGACCAAAACAAACCACTGTATTTTCCCGTACCTGAAGAAAAATGAAATTCACTGAACCATAAGTCTCTTACCTCACTATTGATGGAATACAGGAGAAAAGTCCAAATAAAGTGGCAGCTCACCTCTACAAACTCCTCACAAAACCTTTTACAACCACAGGATCTAAAGTTGATGACAGCAGTTCAGCAGGTTGGGGATGGAAGCAGACATCATCCTTCTGCACCTCTTATCACAGCAGAGTACCTG
>JBBPBX010045634.1:8433-26944 GCA_038048925.1 Garcialebias charrua | reverse complement strand
TATATATATATATATATATACAGGTAGTCCTTGACTTAAGACACCCTCGATTTTCGAAGTTTCGGACTTACGTCACGTATCTCATTAAAAATATATACATGTTTTTAATTTAAATAAATAAATAAATGTACAGTACTGTACAGTTACCAAGCACTTAGCCTATCCTAACACAGTTTTTAAAGATGGAGTGAGTGTATTTATGGATTGCCAACTGCGTTGAGCTCCTACTGCACTCAGCTTGTCTATTTTGTCATCTAGACCAAAGTTAAGATCACCTCCCAGTACCATTGAGCAATCCATGTGATTTGATAGAATAGAAAAGAGATCATAAAAAAAGCAGCAGCGGCCACATTTGGCCCATATATACTAACAATACAATATTTTTGGCTGAGTATGGATAATTACTTGTGAGAATATAGATAAACCACACCCATTATCACAAATATCAAAATTAACACCTAGGTAAAAACATAATCTTTGAGTGTTGATTATTTATGATTAGAAATAATCTAAGTGTTGTTCTTGAAGATAAATCATGGATGTATTCCTTTATGAGGTATTTGTATGGATAGACATGTGTGTATATCTGCCTTTGTGCTTGTGTGCTAATAAATGATATTGAAAAGAAAGAGAAAGAAAAATAAAGGAAAAACAAACAAACAAACAACAACAACAACAAAGAACCGCTGTGACATCCTTCACCAGTGCAGACACCTGAGCTGTACTTTACAATTTATTTACAAATGCCAGTTAATTCACCTCCAGTGTAACAAGCGTTAGACCAGGACTACTCAATTAAACTGCCCAGGGGGCACAGTTACTGAAAGCCAAGCGCTCAGGAGTCATATATCAGTACCTCTTATCATTAAATAACTTTGTTTTATAATTAAAACTGATTTTGTTTTTAAAAGTGTACCCATTGGTGGACCGAATTAGCTCACCAATGGGCCTGATTTGGCCCGCGGGCTGCACATTGAATAGCCCTGCTCCAGAGTAACCTGTTGTTCCTTTTAATAAAGCCACGGAGTGACGTCCCGTTCTCTGAACAACGCCCCGGCCACTACACACCTTGGGGTGTCTATGAGTGCACACCTAATTCTCCAGCTCCCCGGGCGCTTTCTATGGCTGCTCACTGCACCACCTGGTGGTGGTTGGGTTAAATGCAGAGACGAATTTCGTCTGTGTATGGGAAACATACACAGATGACAAAAAAGGACATTATTATTATTATTATTATTATAATGTTTGTCCACAGCCACCATAGCTCTGACGCCCTCAGACATGTATTTCTTCCTGATTGGAAACAAACATGTCTCCGATCGAGGACTTCTTCAGAAAATTGATCATTAACTGTGAAGTCCGTCCCACGCAGCTCTCTGCCCTGACTTCTAACCTGCATTTTCTGTTTATAATGTTCAAATTTAATGATAATTGGCCGAGGTTGCTTGTTATTGGATTTCTTACCTCCGAGCCGGTGAACACAATGGAAGGTGATGTTTTTTTACCGTCTCGCTCGGGAGTTTCAGCTGACGTTGGATAAACTCACGGATTGTAACTTCTGCGTCCTCCTCTGCACGTTCTGGGATCCCAAAGAAGACAAGATTGTCCTGCATGCTCCGAGGTTGGAGATCCAGAATGGACTCTTTGATTTTCCTGTTTTCCCCGGATATCTGCGTCATCTTCTGGTTAAGTTCAGAGAGTCAGAGTCAGAGAGTCTTTATTGTCATTTGCACCGCATGTGGTACATGTGATGAAAACGAGATTATGTACACAGGGTCCCAGTTACATCCTACAACAAATGCAAGAGAAAAACAGTAATAACATCTAGGATTAACTAAGAAAAAACATCAACTAGTAATACACTAAGCCCTAATGTAATAGAAAAACATCATTATAAACAGCAGCACGAACACGAGTCTGTATGAGCAGATGGTCACAGATGAACACAGCAACAAGAAAACAGATCAGCATCAGCATGATGTGATATTTTGCAGTGTTTATTCGTGTTGATTATTTATTCATGAGTCTAACAGCCTCAGGGTAGAAGCTGTTCCTCAGTCTAGTGGTTCTACATTTGATGCTCCTCAACCTCCGTCCTGAGGGGAGTGGGGCAAAGAGTGAGTGTGCTGGGTGAGTGAGGTCTTTCATGATGCAGGTGGCTCTTTTCCTGCATCTGGAGGTGTAAATGTCTGTGATGGTGGGGAGACTGACTCCAACAGACTTCTGTGCAGCCTTCACCACTCTCTGTAGAGCTTTCCTCTCTGCAACTGTGCAGCCTCCATGCCACACGTTGATGCTGGAGCACAGGATGCTCTCCACTGCACACCTGTAGAAGGAGGTGAGGACTGGGCTACTCAGACCAGCTCGTCTCAGCCGTCTGAGGAAGTAGAGTCTCTGATGACCTTTCTTGATCAGGCTGGTGGTGTTGTTGCTCCAGCTGAGGTTATCATTCATGTGTACACCCAAGTATTTGTAGCTGGAGACCACTTCCACCACTGATCCACTTATGTTCAGTGGGGTGTGGGTGTGTTTGTTCCTTCTGAAGTCCACAATCATCTCCTTTGTCTTCTTTACATTCATGTGAAGGTTATTCTCTTTGCTCTTTTACGTCCTCCCGCAGAGTTTGATTCTCAGCAGCGAGCGACGCCACCTGTGCTTGGCTGAACTCCAGAGACTCCCTCAGAGACTGAAACTCTTTGTGGAGAACCTCCACCAGTGCCAGTCGAGCATCTAAGCTTGATAGCTTCTTATCAATAGATTCCAGAACATCAGTAAAACTTTTTTCTGGAGATGTGGATGTGCCGGGTGAGCTCTCTGAACGTGTGCGTTTAGATGTTTGTGTGGGTGTGGTGTTTTTCTGTGGTTTACCCATAACAACGTTTTCAAAACACTTGTCCAGATAACTCTCCAGATCGCACAGTCTCCTCGTCCAGTTTGTTTATTTGAATCAACAGGCAGAGGTTAATACAAACAATATTTTTATGCTTTGGTTTAATATTTGAAGTGGCTCGGGCATTTGGTTAGGCCTCCTGGACGTCTCCCTGGTGAGGTGTTCTGGGCATGTCCCACCGGGAGGAGACCCAGAGGAAGACCCAGGACACGCTGGAGGGACTATGTTTCTTGGCTGGCCTGGGAACGCCTTGGGATTCCCCCGGAGAAGCTGCTCCAAGTGGCTGGGGAGAGGGAAGTCTGGGCTTCCTTACTTAGGCTGCTACCCCCGCGACCCGACCCCGGATAAGCGGAAGACAATGGATGGATGGTTTAATATATTGGCTTTCTTACCTGAATTTAATCATATTTGTTTGGTTTACCTGTATCCTGCCATGTATCACGCAGCACAGCTCTCACCTGACCTCATTCGCTCATCACCAGGTGCACCCTGAAGTTCCTGTCTCTTAAAACTGCATTGCTGCTGGCCCTCACTTCCGCTAAGAGAGTGAATGATTTGTGCACACTCTCTGTTGCTCCATCATGTTTGAAGATACAACCTAATGGCAGCTCAGCTACATTAAGGCCTATCCCTGCCTTCATGCCAAAATTTATAAACAGTTCTTTCAAATCAAGGACGATCACTTTGAATGGGTTTCATCCTCCTCTGCATGCGTCGGAGGGAGAAGCCACGTCTCATCTACTTTGTCCTGTTCGTGCGCTCTCATCTTATGTGGAGCGTACAGCTAGATCACGTCATTCTCAGCGTCTGTTCGTCCATTACAGAGACAGTTCAACTGGACGCACCCTGTCCTCTCAGTGCCTCTCTCATTGGTTGTGTGAGACCATCTCAGAGGCTTACAAGGCCACTGGAGCAGAACCTCCGCAAATCCTGCGTGCACATTCCACGTGGTCTATCTCGTCATCAACAGCTCTGCATGGAGGAATGTCAGTCGATGATATTTCCTCCGCAACGACGTGGTCATCGCCTTGTTCCTTTATACGATTTTATCTGCGTGATGTATCTGAATTTTCCATGACCCACTCTGTTCTCAGGGTTTTATCAGAGTGAATTTGAATTCTCATGGAGCCTTTTTATCCTGGGCTCACATTTGCTTGCAAGCAGGCCTGATGTGTGGCATATGATGTTCATCATCAGTCACAGTTTCGCGGTCACTGTTGTTTCTGATTGTTCATAAATAAAGTTTTGACCTGTTCTGGTTCTCAGTAAAAGCTCTGTTTCCTCAGTTTTTGGTTCGCCCGTCAGAGCCCTTTCCCTCTGGCGTGCTTTTGCACAGCACAATAAACTGAGCAATTTTTTTTGTTTTGTGTTGCTCGTTATTCTGCAGCCGGGATGAGCCTGTCCAACCTGCAGTTCAGGTCTTCAGGCCTGTTCTTTCCCAGCCCTCCTCTGATGCGCCATGATGCACGGAATGCGTAATTACGCATGAAGGAGGCTGAGTAATGAGATGAATGGTGTGAGCAGGTGCTTCATGCTGGTGTCTGAATGGACCCAGTGATGCATAGACCATAACCTGCTCCGCCCTTTAGCCAATAGCGACAGCTCCTAAAGGGCATAGCTTAGAACGTTGGTTACGTATTGTAACCCCAGATTCTATGAATATAAGCATAGCCCTTTGGGCTGTGGGCCTCACTGTTTCCTAAATGGCTGAATGAAAAGCTATTTGGGAGCCGTTTACCTCGTGTCAGCGTATTAAATAGACACGGGGCGGGGCCCACCTAGCATGTGGGGGTGGACTAAAGGTTTTCAGTGAGCGCTGCGCGCCAGGGAATTATCCATAGTTCCCATGTGACGTAACATCTGTGGAATTTCCGGGTAGACCCTCATGCGTGGAGGCGGAACGCTACGAGAGCAACAGTTACAGGGCAGTCTACTGGCTGTGTATTTTTCACGTTGGTTTTTTGTTGTTGTTTATTTCTAATTAATTGCAATGGTTACTTCGTGTTGGGTCAGTGGGTGTTCCAGTCAGGTAGACGTTTGGGCAGAGCGCAGGTTTCACTTAATCCCAAAAATAAGTAAACTTGAAGATTCATCTCCATTGGAGGAGCTGACAGCAGCCCCATCTCTTTCTGAGTCTGGCTCGGATCTGCTCTGAAGACGTCGTGCTTTTGTCCGGTAAACAAAATATTCTACATAAATCATTTTGTGAAACAATGTCCGAACAATGTTAGAGTACAACTGTCTGTGTGTTGGAGCTGTTTTTTTCTTCATGATTTAGCACCGTCTGCTGCTGTGGTTAGCTTAGCATGTCGCTAACGCTACATGCTAACTTCCAACACGGTAACACTCAAAGTGCTGGTCCTGGTCCGTGTTGAGCCTGGACTGTTTGTTGGCTGTGTGTTATTTTAGTTAAACCGTTATTTAGCTGGTTAGATATGAATGAGACAGTTTACACATCTTTTTTGGATTTAAAGCTGTGAAGCTCCTCGTTGTGCACTCCTCGTAGTAATTAAATAATTAATGATATCAGAGTAACTTCTTGGTGACAAGTTGTCCGCTTCGTCTGCCATGATTTCTTGCTCCAACTCAATCAACTCCGACCACTGCTATTTTGCTCTTGTGCCTTGGTCAAGCTAGTAATGTATTTAGCTGTGGTAGCTCGAGTCTGTTTGTCAGCCATGTCTGCCTTTACGAGTGTCGAAAAACCCGGTATTGCGCAATACTCGTCACGTGTGTGAGAACTATGTATAGCAACAGCTCCTAAAGGGCTACGCTTATATTCATAGAATCCGGGGTTACAATACGTAACCAACGTTTCCTCAGCTTTAGTACATTCGCTTTTCGAGTTGCTTGCTCGGTCGAGTCGGATCCAGTCTCTTCTAGCTTCCAGTGTTTTCAACAGAGCACGCTCGACTGTCAGAACCACAGAGCTAAACCCAGCCTCTCCCCGCTCTTTGGTCTTAGCCATGTTAGCAGTTGGAGTCGTAATTACTGATTGTGTGGGGTGGACAGGTGTCTTTATGCAGCTAATGACCTATAACAGGTGCTTCTAATTTAGAATAATAAGTGGAGTGGAGGTGGACTTTTTAGAGGTGGACTGACAGGTCTTTGAGGGCCAGTTGCTGATTGGCAGGTGTTCAAATACTTATTTGCAGCAGTAACATACAAATAAATTATTAGTCATACATTGTGATTTCGGGATTATAATTTTTTTAGATTATGTCTCTCACAGTGAACATGCACCTACAATGACAATTTCAGACCCTTCCATAATTTCTAAGTGGGAGAACTTGCAAAGTCGCAGGGTGTTGAAAAACTCATTTCCCTCAATGTATACATAGTTCCCAGACACGCCCCCATACCGGCTTCCGCACCACATCTGAAGGCAGAGAAGGCAAGCTTACGAACAAGCAGAGCAAATTATACGGACAAAAACACGAGCTACCACAGCTTCACCAAGGAACAAGAGCAAACTGGCAGTGGTCGAGTTAAATGAGTTTGAGAAAGAAATCATGGCAGACGAATCAGACAACTTGTCACAAAGTAGTTACTCCGATATCATTAATTATTTAATTACTACAAAGAGCGCACACCGGCTTCACAGCACACCGGCTTCACAGCACAGGGCTTCACAGCTTTAAATCCAAAAAAGATGTGTAAACTGTCTCAATCATATCTAACCAGCTAAAAAAAGGTTTAACTAAAATAACACACAGCCAGCACAAACAGTCCAAGCTGAACACGGACCAGAACCAGCACTTGAGTGTTACCGTGTTGGAAGTTAGCATGTCGTTAGCATCTGGAGCGGAGGGTCCCGCTCAGGTCGGACGGCGTGGATCCGTCGCGGCCGCGGGGGCACGTCCCATGGGACCGACGCGTCGCCCGCACGACTTGGCTCCCGTCCTCCTTCTCCCACTGGGACGGTCTCCCCGCCGGTCCCGGTGGACCGTGAGGAGGCCGCGTTAGCGAGATGCTAAGCTAACCACAGCATGCAAGACGGTGTCGCTAAAAAAAAAAAAAAACAGCTCTAACACACAGACAGTTGTACTCTAACATTGTTTCACAAAATGATTTATGTAGAATATTTTGTTTACCGGCCAAAAGGACGACGTCTTCCAGAGCAGATCCGAGCCAGACTCAGAGAGAGGAGGGCTGCAGTCAGCTTCTCCGATGAGATAAATCCTTCCCGTTTACTTTTTTTTTGATTAAGTGAAACCTGCGCGTTGCCCAAACGTCTACCCGACTGGAACACCCACTGACACAACACGAAGTAACCATTGCAATTAATTAGAAATTAACACAAAAAAAAAACGTGAAAAATGAACATCCATTAGACCGCGCTGTCCCCTGTTCTGACTTTCAAAATGAGGGTCCACCCGGAAGTAAGACGGATGTGACGTCACATGGGAACTATGTATACAGCATACAGGTCCTTCTAAAAAAATTAGCATATTGTGAAAAAGGTACCTGTGTGGTGTGTTGGTGAGGTATATTGCCTCATCTCTCTCTCACCCAGTAGGAGGAGCCAGCGAGGTGCTCCCCAGGTTTTACCAGGTGAAGAAGAAGTGTTCGTGTGTAAATTCATTCATTCTGTTTCTGGTTTTGACGCTCGAAGGATTAAAGGCAACTGCTTGCAGATCAGTTTGTTTCTCCTTCTTCACACGCTACAGTGGTGACCCCGCGTGAAATATGTCAGAACCAAACGAGGATGTTGTTTCTTCTTCGGACCCCGCCGCCGCGACGTCTGCCCAGCTGTTGCAGCCGAACCCAGCCGACTTTGCTCCCGCAGCGAGTGTTAAGCTCCCGGAGTTCTGGCAGAGTGACCCGGTTTCGTGGTTCCAGCACATCGAGGCACTCTTTCGCCTCCGAGGCGTGAACGCAGATGAAACCAGGTACTTCTTGGTCGTGTCAGCTCTGGATATGCAGTCAACCCGCAAAGCCATGCCGTTGTTGCGCGACCCGCCACACGTGGGCAAATATGGCGCCCTCAAAGAGTTTCTGCTTCGAAGGTACACTTTGACTTCAACTGAGAGGGCTGATAAACTGCTTTCCCTGCCTGGTTTGGGTGACGGCACGGCTGTGAACATGATGGACAAAATGCTGTCGCTACTTGGTTCAGACGACGGGGGTTTCCTTTTCCCTCACATTTTCCTGCGCCAGCTTCCGTCGCAAGTGAGGGCTACTTTGGCCAATTCCCCTTGTTTATCTACCGGTGATTACCGGGGTTTGGCGGAGGAGGCGGACCGGGTCCTGCTGGCTACCAGACGGTTCGCGGTGCAGAGTACATCGGTGGAGCCTGAGCAGACGGAGATGGAGGAGCCAGCGGCGGTTTCAGCTGTTGGCGCGCGAACTCGGCGGGGGAGCTCCCTTTGTTTCTACCACCGGAGGTTCGGCAACAAGGCTAAGCGCTGCATTCCACCATGCACATGGGTGTCGGGAAACGAGGAAGCCGGCGCTCAGTAGCAGCTGTGGGCGCTGGCGAGCGAGGTGAGCTGCTCTTCGTCACAGACTCCCTGTCAGGACGTCGTTTTCTGGTTGACTCTGGTTCCCAGAAGAGTTTGGTCCACCCTGTTGGACCTGAATTAGCAGGCCGAGGCGGTGGCCCACTGCTAACTGCTGCTAACGGTTCTCCCATTGGAACTTTTGGCACTAGACGGGCAACAGTTTCTTTCCATGGTCGTGAGTTCGAGTGGGACTTTGTTGTTGCCTCAGTGACTGTTCCTATTATCGGTGCAGATTTTTTATGTGCTCATGGACTGTTAGTAGATGTTGCTAACCGCAGACTTATTGACGCTGTAACTTTTGCAACTTTCCCATGTGTGTCTGGGGGGGCTGGGCCGCTAACTCATGCTAATGTTTTAGTTTCAGGAGATGTTTTTCAAGGTTTGTTGGCAGAATTCCCCTCTTTAACTACACCTGCTTTTTCCTCTTCAGAAACTAAACACGGGGTCGAGCATTTCATCCCTACTACGGGACCGCCCGTTTTCGCACGTGCACGCCGCCTCGACGCTGTTAAACTGGCCATCGCTAAAGAGGAGTTTGGTACCATGGAGAGGTTGGGTATTGTTAGACGCTCTAACAGCCCGTGGGCCTCCCCCCTTCACATGGTACCAAAAGCAGACGGGTCGTGGCGCCCATGTGGCGATTTTCGCCGTTTAAATAACGTGACGACGCCTGATCGCTACCCCATTCCGCACATTCAGGACTTTTCTGTTCGGTTGTCGGGTGCTTCCATTTTTTCTAAGGTGGATCTGGTGCGCGGCTACCATCAAGTCCCAGTGCAGTCCAGCGATGTACCTAAAACTGCAGTAATCACCCCCTTTGGGCTTTTTGAGTTCCTCCGCATGCCGTTTGGACTAAAGGGGGCAGCACAGACTTTTCAAAGGCTGATGGACTCCGTGTTACGTGGCCTCGATTTTGTGTTTGTCTATCTGGACGACATTTTGGTGGCCAGCTCGTCAACCGAGGAGCACCTGTTGCACCTGAAAGAAATTTTTCAGCGCTTGGATGCACATGGCTTGATCATTAATCCGGTTAAGTGCCAGTTTGGTTTACCGGTGATCGATTTTTTAGGTCATCGAATTTCCGCGCAGGGTGCAGTTCCATTGCCTGCCAAGGTGCAGGCGGTGGCAGAGTTCCCACGTCCTCTGGTGGTTAAGAAGTTGCAGGAGTTTTTAGGCATGGTGAACTTTTACAACAGGTTCATTCCCAATGCAGCCCATCTCCTGCAGCCTCTCTACGAGGCCCTGCGCTCAAGAAAGCCGACTGACACAGTGGTTTGGACCCTGGACCGGATCACTGCTTTTGATGGTGCTAAGTCCGCGTTAGCTAGCGCGGCACTCCTAGCCCATCCAGATTCAGAGGCCCCGATTGCGCTGACAACTGATGCTTCAGATATGGCTGTGGGGGCCGTTGTAGAGCAACGCGTTGGCGACGCATGGCAGCCGTTGGCATTTTTCAGCCGTAAATTGCGGGACTGCGAGCGCAAGTACAGCGTTTTTGACCGCGAGTTGTTGGCGCTGTTCTTAGCTACACGGCATTTTCGTTTTTTGCTGGAGGGTCGTTCGTTTACGGCTTATGTGGACCACAAACCACTCACGTTTGCAATGTCTAAAGTTTCGGAGCCCTGGTCAGCGCGTCAGCAACGGCACTTGGCGGCCATTTCAGAGTTTACAACGGACGTCCGCCATGTGGCTGGAAAATCCAACTCAGTGGCAGACTGTCTGTCACGGGTGCTCGTTTGTCCTGTGCTCCTCGGGGTAGATTTTTCTGCCATGGCCGCTGACCAACCGGGAGACGCTGATATAACTGCCCTTCGTGCCGGCGTTTCAGGGCTTAAGCTAGAGGAGGTCAAATTGGGAGAGGGCGGTCCTTTGATCCTGTGTGACGTTTCCACAGGCCGGACACGCCCAGTGGTTCCATCAGGTTGGCGCCGCCGCATTTTTGACTCTGTTCACTCTCTCTCGCACCCAGGTGTGCGCGCGTCTGTGAAACTAGTCAGCGCACGTTTTGTGTGGCCTGGTTTACGCAGAGAGGTGAGGAGTTGGGCAGCGGCTTGCGTGGCTTGTCAGCGTGCCAAGGTGCACCGGCACACTAAGGCACCACTGGAACCATTTCCCATTCCAGCCAAGCGTTTTGACCACGTGCATGTGGACTTAGTTGGTCCCCTGCCCCCATCACGGGGTTTCACACACCTGCTTACAGTGGTCGACCGCACAACCAGGTGGCCGGAGGTCGTTCCTCTTTCTTCCACAACTACCTCCGACGTGGCTGGTGCGTTCCTCTCCACTTGGGTTGCCCGTTTTGGTGTGCCCTCGGACATCACTTCAGACAGAGGTCCCCAGTTTATTTCAGGGCTCTGGTCCGAGATGGCGCGCTCCTTGGGGGTGCAGGTGCATCGCACTACCGCCTACCACCCTCAGGCTAACGGGTTGGTTGAACGTTTCCATCGGTCTCTTAAGGCGGCGTTACGTGCTGCGCTAACAGACGTTGGCTGGGTGGAGCGTTTGCCGTGGGTGCTGCTTGGGTTGCGATCAGCTCCTAAGGAGGACCTCAACGCTTCATCAGCCGAGTTGGTTTTTGGTCAGCCTTTACGAATCCCAGGGGAGTTTTTGTTAGACGCTGCCGCTCCACGGTTCCCCGAAGCGGTGGACCCCTATTCGCAGAGTAGTCTTTTGGTTCCGGGTCCTGTGCACCATTGTTTCCCGCAGGCGTTTGTGCCCACAGCACTCCAGTCTGCCCGTTTTGTTTTTGTGCGACGTGACGCCCACCGTTCGCCCCTCCAGCCTCCGTATGACGGGCCGTTTCGGGTGCTCGAAAGGGGCGCGAAAAGTTTTGTTTTAGACATGGGTGGGCGTAGAGAGCTGGTTACAGTGGACCGCCTGAAGCCAGCCTATGTGTTGGCTGATGAAGAGGTGTTGCCGGCTCAGGTTCCTAGACGCGGCCGCCCTCCTGCTCGACCCCATCTTCCGTTTTCTCCCCCCAACTGTGTTCCTCCCCCTGTGGCACAAAATGTTGTTCCTGCACGGGTGCCAGCTGTTTCTCCGCCCCCGAGTCGACGCAGTCGGTTCGGCAGGTTGATTAGGCCCCCTGTGAGAGACTGATATGTTTTGTATTTGCCCTTCTGGGTGTTGGGGGGGGCTGTGTGGTGTGTTGGTGAGGTATATTGCCTCATCTCTCTCTCACCCAGTAGGAGGAGCCAGCGAGGTGCTCCCCAGGTTTTACCAGGTGAAGAAGAAGAAGTGTTCGTGTGTATTCATTCTGTTTCTGGTTTTGACGCTCGAAGGATTAAAGGCAACTGCTTGCAGACCAGTTTGTTTCTCCTTCTTCACACGCTACACCGGTAATTATTTTCCATAATGTAATGATAAAAATGAAACTTTCATATACAATATTTTAGATTCCTTGCACACCAACTGAAATATTTCAGGTCTTTTATTGTTTTAATACTTATGATTTTGGCATACAGCTCATGAAAACCCAAAATTCATGTCTCAGAAAATTAGCATATTTCATCCGACTGTAGGATATAAGGGTTGGTGTTAAACTGACACACTTTACCTTAATTAATTACTTATTCAGCAGAATAGTAATTCCTGGATTCTATTTCTTTTCAGGATTACCATAACAACTCTGTGATTTTTTATGATGGACAATAAACCAGAAAACCATAAAGTGACAATGGAAACGTTAATTATAGTTGGCATGCCAGAGACACTGCCTTTTATTTAAAAAATAAAATTAATATCATGTACACTTGATTGACTGATTTCAATTTCTTGCAAATTAAACTCGTCAGCAAATTTAATTGTGAACAACAGACAAGTATTGGGATGACATATTTACTTATATCCGCAGGCATTTAGCTTAAAATTTAGTTACCCGTTTAGGATGATATAGGGAGAAGTTTAAAAGAAAATAGGAGGAGGATGGAAAGATAAAGTTTAAGGAAGTTAATTATTTTGAGTTTAACCAGACTGACACTTTTCCACACGAGATCCAGCTAGACTCCCTCGCACGCTCAGTAAACAATCAGTGAATCTCTACCTGTTCAGACGCTCAGTCTCGGTGTTGGTAAGAGTTGCGGCCTTGGACGTAAACGGACCGTGGGTCCAGAAAGGTCCAGTTGAACTTCAGCGTGTTTACTGATTCAACGTCTCATTGAAATCTGCCTTCCTCGGCAGAAATAGTGCCACTTCCTGATTGGTTTCAAAATAAAACGTTCAGAAAGGAAAATTCTTTCAAAGTTAGAGCTCTAGGCTCGAGTGAGTTTACAGCAAGCTTGCTGTTACCCTTGCTGAGAAACGCCGGTCTATTTGGCATCTGACCAAGCATCCACAGCTTAGAAAGAGAGAACATGACAGCTCTTACTCTCCGCTCAGACTAAACTATCAAGGAAGTGAACGTTTTTTACCAAAAGTGTTCACATCAGATATTCAGTCTCCTGATTGGTTCGTGGACCAGTGGAAGGGAGTTAGTCACGTCAAAGAAATCATTTGACGTTATCAGGATTCAAGGTGAAAGTCAGAAGCAGTCAGAAAAAGAAAGAATTGTTTGGAGGAAGACAGGGAGTTGTGGAGCCATCCTCATGAAAACAACTGATTACGTTTTTTTTTTATTACTAAACAAAACTGAGAAGTTCAACTTGACATGTACTTTCAACTTTGCCCCAGTTCTTTGACTAAGACATATTGAAAAATATACCAGCATAGTAATGATCATTCACGCAAATAACAACTGATCATAACAATGACAGGTTCTGTTAAATACATTTGACTTAGAACTAATTTAAAGAGTAAAAAGAGTCTCTTGTAGTGATTATGTTCTTAGATTCAAACTAAAATGGACTAAATTGTGTTAATGTCTGTTTTACTGAGCGGATCAGTAAAAGGTATCACTGGAACAGTTCAAAGAGACAAAAGTGTCCCGCATCTCAATTAGACCAAGGTTAGGTCCACTACACGACCAATAAAAGGAAAGTGTTTTTAATACAAAAAAGTCAACCTTCGGAGGGTGTGGTCGTGAGATGGAGTGAGTCGCACTTGCCAGTGCTCCGGGTAAAATTTATTTTTTAGTACCACCAAGCCCTCTATATGTAATATTTTTTGCCTATTATCACGCACACAACTTCCATCAAGCATCTCTTTTGAAGATTTTGGATTAAAAATGTCTCAAAAGTCGACAAGATCGAAGAAGGACGCTGAGAAGGATGACGCTGGCCTAATAACCCTCGAGGCAATTACCTCGCTGCTCGAGGAGCACCGCGCGGCGCTGTCAGCTGAGTTCAAACAAACTTTCCACCAGCTGGATCTCAAATTGGACCAGACTCGGCTCGCGGTGGAGGAACACGGCCAGCGTGTGTCATCACTGGAACTTGTCACTAACGACCTGAGCCAGCGCATGTCGGAGGTGGAAAACACCTGCTCAACTCTGCAGGAGGAAAACGCCAGACTAAAATCTAAACTGGCGGATTTAGAAAGTCGAAGCAGACGGCAGAATATTCGTGTGCTGGGTTTACCGGAATCTATTGAGAGCGGACGTCCCACAGACTTCTTTTCCAACCTGCTGTGCGACATCTACGGGCGTGACACGCTTCCTTCTCCACCCGAACTGGACCGGGCTCATCGAACCCTCGCTCCGAAACCCGCCTCGGACCAGCGGCCGCGCCCGGTTATCCTGCGAGTGCACCGGGTCCAGGTGAAGGAGCTCCTGATCCGGGAGGCTCGACGCAGAGGCAGGCTTGAATACCAGGGAAAACCGGTGCGGATCGTGGAAGACTACAGCCCAGAAGTCCTCAACCAGCGAGTGGAATATAAGGAAGTGATGGCTGCGCTGTACTCTTTGGGTTTAAAACCTGCTCTGCTTTTTCCTGCTCGACTTCGCGTGACTTTACCTGTTGGACACAGAAAGTGGTTGGGCTCTGTGGAGGAGGCGCAGAAGTTCATGGACACCTTTCAGGCTTCACAGCGCAAGTAATATTTAACTTTTCTTTGACTGATGTGCAATGCGCTGTTCCCGCACTGGCTTTGATTATTACACTAAACTTTTCTTTACATGAGGTGAGGAACAGATGAGCAGGACTCTGCCCATACTCTATTATCTGAGACTTTTTTAGTTGCGGCTTTTTTTGAACTATTAACATTTTTGAAATGAAACATTTTTCCTTTTCTCGTTTACCTGTTGACTATTTTGAGCTGAATCTTGGGTTAGTCCTGGATTGATTGATAATTAATTTGAGATTGGGATTAATTTAACTTTACGTTTGTATATGTGTGCGTGATTACCGGTACACATTTATGTGTATACATTTTTTGGCCTTGCATACTTTAAACTAGTTTGTGAGGTGCTTATAAAAAAAAATTCTTCCCCCCCCCTTTTATGATACTGGAGCCCTAGTTTAAAAGTTAGACAGGAGTTACCTCAGGCTTAGCAGCGCAAGTACAGTAATATTTAACTTTTCTTTTGACTGATGTGCAACGCGCTGTTCCCGCACTGGCTTTGTTTATGTTTACACTAAACTTTTGTTTACATGAGGTGACGAACAGATGAGCAGGACTCTGCCCATACTCTGATTATCTGAGACTTTTTTGGGGGGGGGGCTTTCTGGTTTTGTATTTAGGCACATAAATAATTGAAGTAGGCCTATCCATGTATAAAAATGGGTGAAATATATAATGTTTTCAATATATTATTTTGAACTATTAACATTTTTCCTCTTCTTGTTTACCTGTTGACTATCTTGAATTGAATCTTGAATTGGTCTTGGACTGATTGAAGATTTAATTTAGGATTAGGATTAATTTAACTTTGTTTATATGTGTATGCGTGATCACACATCTATGTGTACATTTTTGGCCTTGCATGAGGTGCTTATACATTTTTTTTCCCTCTTATGATACTGGAGCACTAGTTTAAAAGTTAGACAGGAGACTTATTTTTAATTTCTATGGAGCTTGCTGCTTCTGTCTGTTGCAGCTGTCCAGGGTGGGAAAGGGAGGGGGGTGGGGGGTCCATCACTGCCATTAATTTATATTTTCTTTCACTTTGCCAAGAACTGCACAGCCATCAACACATTAGACTGTATTACCTACCTTTCTTATACAAATTATTAGTAATATGAGTGGTCAGTTGGTGTTGTCAAGCTGGAACGTCAAAGGTTTGAACCACCCCGTCAAGAGAAGGAAGGTGCTCTCTCATTTAAAACAGTTAAATACAGGCATTGCTTTCCTGCAGGAGACTCACATTAGAAGTGACGATAGCAAACGATTACTGCAAACATGGCACGGGCAGAGTTTCCATTCCTCATTTCGAGCAAAGGCTCGGGGCGTCTCGATCCTCATCAGTCAAGACATTTCATTTGAACCTTTTCAAGTTAACTCAGATAAATATGGTCGTTTTGTGATTGTTTCCGGTAAATTGTACAACACACCAGTAGTGCTAGTTAACGTTTATGCCCCAAATACGGATGATGTTGGTTTCTTTGAGAAATTATTCTCACTGCTCCCGGACCTAAACACATACTCATTGATACTCAGTGGTGACTTGAATTGCTGGTTGGACCCAGTTTTGGACAGATCCTCTACAAACCCTGCCACAGCCAGCAGGTCGTCCCACACTATTCGTGCCTTTCTATCTAAGTATGGCCTGTGCGATGTATGGCGTTTTTTACACCCAGCTGAGAGAGAATATTCTTTTTTTTCTCATGTTCATCATTCATACTCGAGGATCGATTACTTTTTCATGGACAACAAACTTCTTCCCTCTGTCCGTGGCTGTGACTACCACAGTATTGTCATCTCAGACCATGCACCTGTCACTCTGTCTTTGTCCCTCCCTGACATTCCTATAAGGAGTAGACAGTGGAGATTCAATTCAACGTTACTGTCAAACAATGATTTTGTTACATTTATAGAAAAAGAAATAACCTTCTTTCTATCCATAAACAGAACTCCTGGGATCCCACTGTCAACAGTTTGGGATACCCTTAAGGCCTATCTTAGGGGACAAATCATTTCATATACCGCCCGGCTGAGGCAAAAATCTCAAAAAGAAAGAACTGATTTAGCCCAGCAGATAAAAGAAATTGATCAACAATACGCTCAAAACAAATGCCCTAATCTGTACAAAAAAAAAGTAGAACTCAAAACTAAGTTTGATTTATTGTCTACATACTCAATAGAACAATCACTTTTGAAAAGTAAATCATCATTTTACATACATGGAGAAAAGTCAGGAAAACTACTGGCAAATCAGTTGAAGGGTGCCATGGCTAAACAAATCATCCCTAAGATCCAATTAGAGAACGGCACCACAACTCTAGATCATTTACAAATTAACAGAGCATTTAAGGACTTTTATTCCCATTTATATACTTCAGAATCCCAAACCAACAAGAATTTATCTTCTCAGTTTTTCGAAAAGACCAACATGCCAAAACTCACACCCAACCTGAAAGATGCACTGGAGATCCCAATATCCCTGACAGAAATTGTGTCAGCTGTATCGGTAATGCAGTCTGGCAAATGTCCGGGTCCTGACGGCTTCCCTGCTGAATTTTTTAAGAAATTTTCTTCATTACTTTCCCCACTCCTACACTCGGTTCTCTTAGAGTCATTTGACCAAGGATCCCTTCCGAAATCTTTTTTAGAGGCCTGCATTACCCTCATTGCAAAGAAAGGAAAAGACCCAACTCACTGTTCCTCTTATCGACCAATCTCCCTTTTAAATACAGACGCCAAAATTTTAGCCAAAGTTCTTGCTCAAAGGTTGGAAAAGATCCTTCCTTTCATCATATCAAAAGACCAGACTGGATTCATTAAAGGCAGGCACTCCTTTTTTAATGTCAGACGCCTTTTGGACATTATTTATTCTCCTTCGGATACTGTTCCTGAGTGTGTTATTTCCCTTGATGCGGAGAAAGCATTTGATCGGGTTGAATGGGACTACTTGTTTAATGTTCTTGACAAATTTGGTTTTGGCCCCAATTTCATTACATGGGTGCAATTAATTTATTCACATCCCACCGCAACCATTCGTACCAACTCTCAGATATCAAAACCCTTCAGTCTACATCGAGGAACTCGCCAGGGATGCCCACTGAGCCCTCTGCTCTTTGACCTGGCAATTGAACCTCTTGCCACTGCTTTGCGGTCCTGTGACACAATTTCAGGAATCTGGAGAGGCGATATGGAGCACAAGGTCTCCCTTTATGCTGATGACCTTTTACTTTTCATTTCTCATCCGACTGACACGCTGCCCTCCGTTTTATCATTACTTGAGGAATTTGGAATAAATTCTGGTTACAAATTAAACCTGAGTAAAAGTGTAATTTTCCCTGTCAATACCCTGGCGCAGACTCTTGACTTTGGTAAATGGCCTCTTAAAATTGAGAAGACAAAATTCTCTTACCTGGGTGTTACAGTTACGAGGAGGTATAAAGATTTATATCAAGAAAACTTTGTCTCTCTGTTGAATCAGACAAAGCAGGCATTATCCCGATGGTCACCGCTTTCCATTTCCCTCACAGGCCGTATTAACTCAGTCAAGATGGTCACTTTACCTAAGTTTTTATATCTTTTTCAAAATATTCCTGTTTTTATCCCTGGTTCATTCTTTGTTCAGTTAGATTCCATCATTTCATCATATCTGTGGCAAGGAAAACGTCCACGCTTAAATAAGACACATCTCCAAAAAACTAAGGCCGCAGGCGGTCTTGCCCTTCCAAATTTCCGCTTTTATTATTGGGCAGCAAACTTGCACTGTCTAGCATTCTGGTCATTCTATTACAACAGGCCTGACAGCCCTGACTGGGTAGAGATGGAGTCACAGTGTTCTGGGAAATGGTCCTCCGTGGCTTTCTTGGGATCCTCACTCCCGCTTCCACCACTTACAACTGTTATAAATCCAGTTATAAAACACTCACTAAAAATCTGGGCACAATTTCGTAAATATTTTGATTTCTCTAGTCTCTCTCTTTATAGTCCTATTATGTCTAACCAACTTTTCAAACCCTCATCTCAGGACTCTGTTTTTAAAGAATGGCAAAGAAGGGGTATAGTACGCTTCAATGACTTGTTTCTCAATAATACTTTAGCTTCATTTCAACAACTATGTGAAAAATTT
>JBBPBX010045633.1:0-26944 GCA_038048925.1 Garcialebias charrua | reverse complement strand
TGAAACAATGACAAAGAAGAAACTGAAAACATTCTCAGACATCAGAATGCAGTCCCTTCGCCATAGTCAATCCAGAGAAGTAGTCCTTAAAGTTGACAGAAAGCTGTTTGGCCAGATGATCCTTGTTACAGAAAGCTGCACATGAGTGAAGTACTGTACTGGCTCATCCTCTTGGGCCTTTGCCATGGACACTTGCAAATGGAGATGGGTCTTTACATAAAACCAACAAAGCAGCTAGCCAGAGAGCTTGAGAAGATTGTTTCTCCTGCAGAAGTCATGCCAGGTTCATCTGTAACGGTCATTGATGGGATGAGTCTGGTCCAGAAACTGAAAGGAAATGACAAAATCTTCTCACAGCTTGCAGAACTGACATTGTCCAGTGTTCTCCATGAAGGTACAGAGAGCTGCCGCATCGATGTCGTGTTTGACGTTTACAAGGAGACGTCCATTAAAGATGCAGAAAGAGTCAACAGGGGTGCAGACTCAGGAATCCAAATCAAAAACATTGCACCAGGGCACCACATTAAACAATGGAGGAAGCTACTTTGCAGCCCTTCTAACAAAGCAAGTCTGATCAAGTTCCTGGTAGAGCAGTGGAAGGAACCAAAACACTGAGCAAAACTGAAAGACAAGGTGTTATACGTTACCTGTGAACAACTGTGCTTCAAGATCACCAATGAAAAATGGGAAGAGTCCACAGAGCTAAAGTGCTCACAGGAAGAAGCAGACACCCGTCTCCTGCTCCATGCTCTTCATGCATCACAATCTGGCTACAAGTCTGTGGTCATAACTGCTGAGGATACTGATGTCTTGGTTCTGTGCCTGGGGGTCAGTGAGAGTATCGCATGTCCTATTTACCTGAAGAGTGGCACAAAGACCCGAACACGGTTCATAGATATAACCAGCCTCAGGCATGCACTGGGAGGTGGTGTCTGCGATGGTTTGATTGGCATGCATGCCTTTACAGGCTGTGATACAGTCAGTGCATTTGCTGGACGTGGAAAGATGACGGCCTTTAAGCAGATGAAGTCTGACAAGGACATACAGGTGGCCTTCAGTGAACTTGGACGTTCTTGGGAGTTATCTGCAGAACTGTTTCAAAAGCTGCAACAGATCACTTGTCACATGTACATGGCTTCCACTAAAACTGCTGAAGTAAACAAGCTCCGATATCAGCTGTTCTGTGCAAATCGAGGAGAGGTCGAGTCAAGTCAGTTGCCTCCTTGTGAAGACTGTCTCTTCATGCATTCTCTCCGTGCAAACTATAAAGCTGCCATTTGGAGGAGATGTCTGGTTAACCAGCCCTTTGTCCCAAGCCCAAAGGACTGTGGTTGGACAACAGACGAAGATGGTAAGTTGGCTATCCAGTAGGGGTGTAACGATACACAAAACTCACGAGACGAGACGAGACGAGAAAATCACAGATCTTGCGAGAACGAGACGAGATTTTAACATTAGTTCAAGAAAACTTCAAAGATTGGTTTTATGCCGCAAAAAGGCTTTTATTCTGTTTTAACATGTATTACAAACCCAACTGATGTCTTCATTTTACTGATTGAATCTCCTTAGACCTTAGAACAGTGGTTCTTAACCTTTTTTGAGCTACCGAACCCTCAAGTTTCATATGGCCACTCACCGAACCCCTCTTTTTTAATATATAAAATATGATTTTTTTTTTCTCCAAATTCTACAACATCACCTTGCTCAAAGAACAAAAGCAACACAGTGCATGAACTCACAACAACTTTATTCTGGCCCAATAAGAGTTTCATCCCCCAAAAATATTTTTGTACAATTTTTAATCATCAAAGAGGAATTTGGGATAATTTATCTTCAGCTGCTGTTCCGAGTAGCAGATTTGCCATCTTTAATGCAGCTGGTTTTATGAGAGATTCACCAATGGAGTGTGGCTTACCCTGCTTTGCGATCAAATAAGCAACTTCGTACGATGCTGCGAGGATCGGTTTGCTAACAGGTACAAATCCAAGAGCAGGCAGAGTGGCCCTTTCATCATATCTGGCTCGTTGCACCTTGAAATGAACAAAAAAAGGTAATTATTAGGTTGAAAGTGTCAGAAATTACCACAAAATTTTTAATTGACCTTAAACCAGAAAAAGAGTACTAAAACATGTTGCTGAAAAGGTAGAATAAGCTTTTAAATTAGCAAAAGAAAGCAAAAAGAATATATTTGCCCAATTAGGCTGAAAGAAGCAGAAATGAGCACAAAAATGTGGAAATTATCTGAAGAAAATCTAAAATTAGAAAAAAGATTCAGCTGAAAAGTAGCTAAAATAGCAGAAAGAAGCATCACCAGAATGAAGTTGAGAGAGCACATTTTTGCTGAATTAGGATGACATTTTTTTTAATAAGAGCATTAAATGTGGAATTAGCTTAAAAAGCTAAAATTAGCATAGAAACAACATCATATCTGGCTCGTTCACCTTGAATTCAGCAGGCGTTGTGTTCTTGTACTGTATTCTCCGTCTGTGCATCTTCATGAAGTGTTCCTTCAGTTTTGCCGGCGCCAGACTAGTTGCTCAACTTCGTGTTGCATATCATGCAGATAGGACGCTGACTCCCATCCCGTTCCGTGACACAAGTGAATCCATGTCCAACCACTTTCTTTTTTTGCCCGACATATTTACCGTAGTTTGTAAACACACGACGTACAGCCATTTACTTCATGCGCGCGTTATATTTCCGCATCACTGCACTGAATCGTGTGTTGCCAGATTGGGTGGTTCACCGCGATTTTCCTTCTGACTTTTGCGGATAGAGAGTGCTTTGGGCGGGTGGTACTCTATCTGGCAACACCGGTCACACCGGTGTTTACACGCGTGTCTTTACATTCGGGGCAGCGTCGGGACCCTCCATCAATGTAGAGGCGTCTCGTCTGCGGTAGTTCCATCAGTAGTTGGGGCGTCTTCTATAGCAACTTCATCCGGCGAAGCCATGCTGTCCGTGACGCTGACTTGCTAGGGGCTCTGCTAGCGCTAGCATTAGCATCTCGCGAGACAACGTTACCTCTCAACGAGAGATATCGCGGGAGTTTAATATCGCGAGATCTCGTACAACGAGATCTCGTTACATGCCTACTATCCAGTGGATGCGTGGCTCACCTGCCCCAGATGCCGTGCTGCAGCTTCTCTCATGCAAATGTGTGCGTTCATGCAAACTACCAGAGTGTACCTGTCTCAACAATGGCTTGAAGTGCACAGACATGTGCAAGCTACAGAACTGCAAAAACCAATCCAGCAAAGAAGAATCAGAAGTACAGCAGTCTGACTCTGATGACGACGATGAAGACGAATAGCTTGTACCAATCAATGACACTTACCCACTCATAGTGGCACTGATTTGTGAAATTTGTTTTTTGTGCACATGAAACTAACAATTTTGTTCAAAACATTCCTTCTATACATTTTTGAAAATATATAATGTTCTCTATCACAAAAATGTTAATTTTTTGAACTACATAGGATATTCTGGTGAAAGCAATAAAAAATTGCCATTAATACAGATTTGTTGTTTATTGACCTTACACTATGACCTTGACCTTTATCAAGTGACACTGTGATTTTATGATATGGCAAATTCCATTATGAAGACTTTATAAAATTATTCATAATGGAATTGGCCATATCATAAAAACACCTTTTGCTTACAAATAGCATATAATGCCATGTTATGAAAAATAACATTTTCACCATCTCCACATGACGAGATAGACACATAGAATCATAGCTGCAGTACACATATATGAATATTATATATTTTCTGAGAGCTAAGAATATTCTGAGTTAGAAAAAAGACATTTGGTGCATTTAAAGCCATTTTAATAATTAAAAAACACTTATTTTTTACTTGACCTTGAACGTTCACAATGACCTTGAACTTGTTTTAACTAATGATTTTCACATTTAAATTGTTAATATTAATAGCCATATTCATAGACACTTTTTGTTGGAAAATATACATTTCTGGTAAAATATACAAGATTTAGTAAAGTCAACATAGGCATTAAATATCCTCAACTTTATTGTCATAAAATCGCTATAACTTGTAACAGCTACAAAACTGTGATTGCTATCATAGCTTATCATAAAGGTGAGATTTCAAGCTTTCAAAAATGGTATGACAGCCTTAGCCACCTCCGGTGGTACCGACTTCCAGTCTGGCCCATGGACTATATGCTTTTGGCGTGGTTTAGCCACACAGATATAAATGACAGCGAGAGAGTGGCATGTCAGATAAACACATTTAATCATAACACTAGGAACATTTTTTGACAATTTATGACAAGCTAATACAAGTAGAGCATCCACACATCACAGTAACGAGTAATTTACTCATTTTCATCCTCCTGCCTTGGACAGCCGTTTGGGTGATCCTGACACACTGGTGAAGCCCCAATGCAGAGGTTATGCAGAAGGCAGGCTGCCATGATGACAATCATCACCACAGCATCAATTCGTTAGGCCAGGGGATGAAGGTGTGTCCCATTGTGCAAAATGGCCTTCAGTACTTCCATGATGATCCTGTGCGCTGAGGACTGCGAGACCAAATTTGTCAGACATCTCCCTGAAGCTGTTCTGGTTGGCCATGTACCACAGGAACATCAGGACCTTCTTTTCTACAGGGACTGGTGCTGCACCTTGACAGTGCTCCTTCCTTATGTTTTTCTCCTGCAGCTGCATCATTACAGATGTGAACTGGGTCTTGTTGACTCTGAAATGGTGCACAAACTTGTTGTCATCCATGTTCAGTAGGGGTGTAACGATACACAAAACTCACGAGACGAGACGAGACAAATTACAGAGCTCGCGAGAACGAGACGAGATTTTAATGTTAGTTCAAGAAAACTTCAAAGATCGGTTTTATGCCGCAAAAAGGCTTTTCTGTTTTAACATGTATTACAAACTCAACTGATGTCTTCATTTTACTGATTGAATCTCCTTAGACCTTAGAACGTTCAACTTTGTTTAAAAAAAATAGATATTCACGCAGGACTTTCCAAAAATTGAACATAAATATCCGCATCAGCACTGAATCTGCAGCCGTCACTCACCAGTGTTGCCAGATTGGGCGGTTCACCGCGATTTTCCTTCTGACTTTTGCGGGTAAAGAGTGCTTTGGGTGGGTGGGACTCTATCTGGCAACACCGGTCACACCGGTGTTTACACGCGTGTCTTTACATTCGGGGCAGCGTCGGCAGCGCCGGGACCCTCCATCAATGTAGAGGCGTCTCGTCTGCGGCACCGGGACCCTCCATCAGTAGTTGGGGCGTCTTCTATAGCAACTTCATCCGGCGAAGCCATGCTGTCCGTGACGCTGACTTGCTAGGGGCTCTGCTAGCGCTAGCATTAGCGTCTCGCGAGACAACGTTACCTCTCAACGAGAGATATCGCGGGAGTTTAATATTGCGAGATCTCGTACAACGAGATCTCGTTACATGCCTAATGTTCAGCATCACCTCCAATGAGTACCAGTCTTCATGATTATTCCATGTGTCCGTAGGTTTGTGTGTATCAGCAGCATCCTAAAATACAAAGAAATCATTTCAACTTTAATAACAATTTTAACAATAAACCGTAAAAAAACATGTCTGCTAATGCCCTGATGCATGCTCAATAATCCAGGTAGAAAACTCTAAAAAAAGCTAAGTGTGGTCCTCTGGACATTCAAAAAACAAAACAAAGCAAGAAAACAGTTTTTTTGCTTCGTTTTGTTTTTTGAATGTCCAGAGGACCACACTTAGCTTTTTTAGATGTCTGCTAATTATGCTGAGGTAGTAAAAAAGAAAAGAAAAACATCATTTTCAGCACTTTCTGACTTTATTTATCTAATGATAACTTCTGTACTGCTGCTATTTTCCTAAAAGAGATCGAATTAAAACTATAAAATAGATGTGAAAGAGCCTCGACCATAATTAACAAAAATAAGCTTATTTATTTTATAAAAAATACTGGTTGAAACAACATACCTGGTTAACATTTCAAGAGCCTCAGAATTGCTCTTCAACTTCGCTGCTAATTGGTCTAGAAACCTTTTATAATCCAACAAAGCAAGAACAACAACAGCTTTGTAGCGGGCGTCCATCTTGTTTTCGCCGTCGTGCCGACAAGCTAACTGGAACGCATTCAACTCGGAAATGACGTCATTCCGGGTTCGTAATTTCGACTTCCGATACAACTGGAACGCAGCATGACTACGTCCGTCTTGCCGTAGTGTTGCCATATTCGGATGCATGTGCAAAACGCTGTGTTCTGTTGAAAGTTTTTTTTTGTGTGTGTAAAGTTAAAGTAAGCGTTGGTCATCTTTAGAGAAAGCTGCCCTCTGATCTGTGAAAAGAACGCTGTGTTGTGTGATTTTACTGCGAGACCATCTGGTCAAAGCCACAGAGGAAACTGGTTGCCTTGTCAGCTCTCCTTAAAGCTGAAGGAGACGCCCTCTAGAGGGTTGGAGGGTGAAGTGTTTTCAATGTAAAATGCTGCTCTGTTATTGGAAACTGTTAAGAGTTAACAACATATTCTTTAGTTTAAAACTACACAAGATATAATCAAAAAAGGCGTTCAATACAGGATCAACTGGACTTTAAAGTAAAGTCCAGTTGATCCTGTATTGAACGCCTTTTTTGATTTCATCATGTCCTGGACGACTGAGAATCTTCACCAGCATACACAAGATATATTTTGCACTGTTTTGCACTACAAGAAAGAAGCCTAATGCTTGAGTTGTTAATTATTTAAAAACTCTCTGGACCTAGTAGTGAAATTTTCTTAATAGATTATTTTGTGGTATAGCAGTTTTAAAAATAAATTATGGCAAAAAGACACCCTATGCTTTTTTTTCATTCCTATTGCAAGTTTTATACCAAAAACATATTGCGATATACAGGTAGTCCCCGATTTACGAGCGCTCTTACATACGAGGTTCCGGACTTACGAGCTGGCGAATTTTTGGAAAAAACGCAAAAAATACCGAGTTTTTCTGTGTTTTTTCACCACAGTTCGTTAGCTAAACATGTGGACACACGTTTCCGATCATTTTTATGCACTCATAAGCAGTTTTTCGATGAAAAACGAGTGTTTGTAGTTGCGCTAGCAAAACCGTTCCAACTTACGAGCGAAATTCCGGACTTACGAGAACATGTGCTTCGTGTTCCAACTTACGAATTTTCATCTTACGAGCACCTCGCTTGTACGGAACTCGCTCGTAAGTCGGGGACTACCTGTATATCGTTATCGCCACCCTGCACAATACATATCGTGATATGAATTTTAGGCCATATCGCACATTCCTACAATACACAGTTACCTTTTTTTTTCTTCCTTTTTTTTTCATTTACCCTTTATACAGGTACCTGTAGTCTCATTGAGCCACGAGAACTCATTTTCAAGAGAGACCTGTTTAGGAGCAGATGATGGGGTTAAGGGTAGGGATGCTCCGATCAGGTTTTATGCAGCCGATCACCTATGTGTGCCGATCGCGATACCGATCACCGATACCGATCACCTATGTGTGCCGATCACCGATACCGATCGATCACCGATCAGATGGATTGACTGTAACTTAATTGGTTTAGTTATGAGTGCTGCTTCTGGCTACAAGATCTGAAAAGAACCATAAAATCACCATAATTTAGACAAAAACATATTTTTACTCATTTTTTTCAGAGAACAAATACAGACAAACTTGCAGGCACAATGCAACAACTATTCAGTTAAAAGTAAAAAAAAAAAACTTAAATTTAACTCAGTAACACAATCTTTAAAAGACTGAAAACAGTGTAGCTCTCAACAGGCTAAATAGTGCAAAGTCAAATAAATGTCACAACATTGCCTAAATAAAGTAAAAAAAATAAAGTGAGTGCATTCAAATAAATAACCATACATTACAAAATCAAAAATACCTGAGAGCAAGAATTGCTGTTTTGTGCATCAGCAAACATTGTGCATTATCAAAGAAAAAAACTAAATGTTTACCTTACTTTCAATTAAAAAAACACATCTGTTACTTCTTATATAAAATAAAATACCCCATTTGCTACTTAAATAACATATGGTCTTAAAGACCTTAAAACAGAGAAACAGCAGCAAAATTAAAGTGCATTTGCTTTGAACAGGGAACAATGTTGAACACAGCATTAATAAATTTAAATCTGCAGTATAATAGTTCGTCATTTCTTATCTGGCAACCCCTGCAGTATAATATTTTGTCATTTCTTATCTGGCAATCCTGACTGGCATGGAAACTAGCCGACCTCGGAGCTGCCGCGACCAGAGAGGGCTGAATGCCGCGAACGGACTGAAGAGCAGTCGACAGGTACCACAAAACAAACTACCGTAAACACCGGAGGAAAATACACTCCGGTGTTTAATACGCTTTGTCCAATTATTAACAATAAACAAGAAAAAAACGTACACAATACGCCTCGGTGTTTAATACGCGTCATCACCACGCGACGCGTCAGCGCCTCATTTACCCTAATCAAGATGGCGGCGACAGAAGCAAGCGAGTACGAAGATCTTCACAAGGAAACACGGTAAAACAATTATTTCTTTGCGAGAAAAAATATATTTCTTAGCTGACTTCATAGCAGACGTGCTTCTGAGCTTAACGAAATGTTCAAATCAGCTGGATTTAAAAAAAAGTTCGCCGAATTTTAGGCAGGCGCCAGGCGGGTCAAACCGGACGCTTTCTTTCTTTAAATTTAGCTAAATAAACGCTTAAAAATATATTTCTTAGCTGACTTAATAGTAGACGTACTCTTGAGTTTAACGAAATGTTCAAATCAGCTGGATTAAAAAAAAAAGTTTGCCGATGATTTTTATGCAGGCGCCAGGCGGGTCAAACCGGACGCTTTGTTTCTTTAAATTTAGCTAAATAAACGCTTAAAAATATATTTCTTACCTCACTATAGCAGACGGGCTCCTGAGCTGAACCAAATGTGAAATCAGCTGGATTTAAAAATCCGCGGTGTGGTTTATGAGTGGTATCTTGCAAACAAAAACAGCTACATCCACAGCAGGGAGCGGGCAGCGACAGTCATCAGTCCGACCAAAGGAGGCTTTTTTCGGACACAGCAAGTAGAAACTTCTGGAAGTGGCCCCTCTTCCTCTTCACTCTCTGAGTCCTCTGCTGGCTGCTGCCTACAGCGCCCGTATAGCGGCCGAAACTGGTACTGCACCATTTTCGCCAAAAATGAAAAACGAAGAATCAGAGCGAAAAATGAGTATAAAAATATGGGAAAAAATCCATAAATAATACTCTTCGGTGTTTAATACGCTGGACATTCAAATGAGCAAAAATACTGCGTATAATACACCGGCGAATACGGTAGTGCACAGACCTCGGAGCTGTTGCAACCGAAGGAGGCTGAGTGCCGTGCAAGAACCGGGGTACCGCTGTCGGGAGCTACGAGCTGGGCTAGCATTGGAGCTACGTGATGGCAGACATGTTTGTTTATGATCTGCTCCCTCTACATGCATGCAGGAGCGGGGTGAAAGGGGGAGGCGGACACTACACTGAATGCTGCACAGGCTGTTTTTGTGATCGGCAATGGAAGGCATTTATCGGAAACGCCGATCACATACTTTTTCATGAAAATCGGCCGATTATTATCGGTGGCCGATCGATTGGCACATCCCTAGTTAAGGGCCTTGCTCATGGGCCCAGAGTAGTGCTGTGCGATATGGAAAAAATCATAAATCACGATATGGACTTTTTTATATCGCAATAACGATATATATCACGATATACCACAATTAATTTAGTATTTGGTTTGTGTTGTGGTTTGGTTGTGTTGGCGTCGGGCGAGGGAACGACGTTGTGACAAAGTTTGCAGATTACAGTTTTCTGCTCCGTGTCAGACGTCTTGAATCCAAAATGTACCCAAATAACAGACGTTCCCCCTCTTTTTGGTAAAAGTTCTTCTTCTTGGGCTGCCTGTGCAGCGGTTTCTCCTTGTTGTGCCCCTGCGTCTCCATTGCGCTCGAGTTTAACAACGTAAAGCATGTGTCGCAAACCCGCGCGTGCGTCAAACATAAAGCAGCGCCGTCATGTCGCAAAACCACAATATGAAGCTTCTTTGCAAAAGTTATTTTTTTATTCTTATTTATCACATAAAATCAAAAAGGCGTTCATTACAAGATCAACTGGACTTTATTTGTTGCAGAAAACGTTTCGACTCCTATCCAGGAGTATTGTTCAATTCCATGAACAAACTGTGAGAATTCATGGAATTGAACAATACTCCTGGATAGGAGTCGAAACGTCTTCTGCAACAAATAAAGTCCAGTTGATCTTGTATTGAACACCTTTTTGATTTTATCATGTCCTAGACGACTGAGCAAAGTGACAACACCAATACATTTAATCGTAACCTACTTTATTTATTTGCATGAATAATTAATAAAATTATTTTATAAAGGATAGAGACAATAGAAGGCAAGTAGCAAGATAGACACGTTTCTATCATCCCCACGATATATATTGTCATATCGCACAGCACTAGCCCAGAGTGGGGCGAATGAGGGTGGAGGCAGGTGTGGGTGTTTCACCTTTTTCCATCCATATGTATATTTTGTGCTCGTCATGGATTGTCCATAACGAACACCATGTTTAAGCATAAGGGTGTCCATATGTGCTCTTGGCACCAGGACACCCTAGGTCGCAGTTCGATGATCGACTTTGTTGTCGTCTCATCTGATCTGCGGCCGCATGTCTTGGACACTCGGGTGAGGAGAGGGGCGGAGCTGTCAACTGACCACTACCTGGTGGTGAGTTGGCTCCGATGGTGGGGGAGGATGCCGGTCAGACCTGGCAGACCCAAACGTATTGTGAGGGTCTGCTGGGAACGTCTGGCAGAGTCTCCCGTAAGACGGAGCTTTAACTCCCACCTCCGGGAGAGCTTTGAACACGTTCCAAGGGAGGCGGGGGACATGGAGTCCGAGTGGGCCGTGTTCCGCGCCTCTATTGTCGAGGCAGCTTATCGGAGCTGTGGCCGCAAGGTTGTTGGTGCCTGTCGTGGTGGCAACCCTCGAACCCGGTGGTGGACACCGGCAGTGAGGGATGCTGTCAGGCTGAAGAAGGAGTCCTATTGGGCCTTTTTGGCTTGTGGGACCCCGGAAGCAGCTGATAGGTACCGGCAGTCCAAGCGGCATGCGGCTCGGGTGGTTGCTGAGGCAAAAACTCGGGCGTGGGAGGAGTTCGGAGAGGCCATGGAGAATGACTTCCGTACGGCTTCGAGGCGATTCTGGTCCACCATCCGGCGTCTCAGGGGGGGAAAGAGGTACGAGACCAACACCATTTATGGTGGAGGTGGCGTGCTGCTGACCTCAACTCGGGATGTTGTGAGTCGGTGGGCGGAATACTTCGAAGACCTCCTCAATCCTACTGGCACGTCTTCCACTGAGGAAGCAGAGCCTGGGGACTTTGGGTCGGGTTCTCCGATCTCTGGTGCTGAGGTCGCCGAGGTGGTTAAAAAGCTCCGCGGTGGCAAGGCTCCGGGGGTGGATGAGATTCGCCCGGAGTTCCTTAGGGCTCTGGATGTTGTAGGGTTGTGTTGGCTTACGCGACTCTGCAATATCGCGTGGACATCGGGGGCAGTTCCCTTGGATTGGCAGACTGGGGTGGTGGTTCCCCTATTTAAAAAGGGGGACCGTAGGGTGTGTTCCAACTATAGTATAGAGGGATCACACTCTTAAAGACCGTGTAAAGTGAATTTCAACATTTTCTTAAATAAACATTATAAATGTGATAATTGTAATGTTGTAAATGAGTAAAAAGTCTCAAAATTGTAGCTCAATTAATTTTGAAGTTATACATGAAACTGTGTATAAAGACATGTGTGTTTCAGGATTTTTTAGGCGTGTTTTAAACGTGACCGCGTTTCGTCACGCGGTCCTCATTAGTATAGCCCCCACCCCCTGCTGCTCCAGTCATATAAATTGTTCTTCGCATGGGTGGAGCCGTTCACTCGCGACTCGCAGATAGCATCAGATAGCAATAGCATAGATATTTTGTTCATTGTTAGCTAGCTAATCAATTATGCCTCGTTCCTGCATCTTCCCAGGATGTTTTAATGGTCAGGGCACCTGCTACTGACCGTCTCCCTCCTCAGCCTCCGGACACCGCCGCCGCCTTTCCTGTTTCTTTTCTTTCTTTTTTTTTTTTATTGCTAAGCCTGTGCCCTACAAGTTCACAAGCTCCTTTTTTGCTAAGAAAATGCGACAGGTCCATTGCATACTTAGTTATCAACGTGATTACTCTTTATCTTAATCACCAACACAGCCCTCTTTATCTTAATCACCAACACAGCCCCCGCATGCGATGTGTCGGGTCGGACCGGTGCAGCCGCGCGAGTCCGCTCATCTTCTAAACACAGAACAGCGGAGTTATGAATTATAGTTGCGTCCTCAACTTTAAAAATAAAACCAGAGTTGTTTGTGCACTAAAAACAGCGTAACTCTTGGAAAAAGGAGCAAACAGAGCAGGTTTACTGATGAACCTGTCTTCCTCCTCCACACAGTTCAGCTCTGAGCGAGAGAGTCCTCCTACTTGCTCTCTGAGCTGCAGAACTGCGCTGAAACCACGCCCACTGCTGACACGCCCCCACAGTTCTAGACTAAGGGAAAATAATGTATTTTCATGATTTTTGACACTTAATTTTATAAGGAAAACAATGTTTTTAATCAGTCAGATTTATATGGGTGATTAATAACACATATTTATGCCATGTGATAAACTAAAAACACAAATCTAATTTCACTTTACACGGTCTTTAAGCCTCCCTGGTAAGGTCTATTCAGGGGTTCTGGAGAGGAGGGTCCGTCGGATAGTCGAACCTCGGATTCAGGAGGAGCAGTGTGGTTTTCGTCCTGGTCGTGGAACACTGGACCAGCTCTACACCCTCAGCAGGGTCCTGGAGGGTGCGTGGGAGTTTGCCCAACCAGTTTACATGTGCTTTGTGGACTTGGAGAAGGCATTCGACCGCGTCCCTCGGGGGGTTCTGTGGGGGGTACTCCGGGAGTATGGGGTACCAGGCCCTTTGATAAGGGCTGTTAGGTCCCTGTACGACCGGTGTCAGAGCTTGGTCCGCATTGCCGGCAGTAAGTCAGGCTCGTTTCCGGTGAGAGTTGGACTCCGCCAAGGTTGCCCTTTGTCACCGATTCTGTTCATAACTTTTATGGACAGAATTTCTAGGCGCAGCCAAGGTGTTGAGAGGATCCGTTTTGGTGACCTTAGAATCGCTTCTCTGTTTTTTGCAGATGATGTGGTCCTACTGGCTTCATCAGTTCGTGATTTACAACTTTCACTGGAGCGGTTTGCAGCCGAGTGTGATACGGCCGGGATGAGGATCAGTTCCTCCAAATCCGAGGCCATGGTCTTGAGCCGGAAAAGGGTAGCATGCCCTCTCCGGGTCGGGGAGGAGGTCCTGCCCCAAGTGGAGGAGTTTAAGTATCTCGGGATCTTGTTCACGAATGAGGGAAAACTGGAGCGTGAGATCGATAGGCGGATAGGTGCAGCGTCCGCAGTGAAGCGGGCGCTGTACCGGTCTGTCGTGGTGAAGAGAGAGCTGAGTCAAAAGGCAAAGCTCTCAATTTACCGATCGATCTACGTTCCCACCCTCATCTATGGTCATGAGCTTTGGGTTATGACCGAAAGAACAAGATCTCGGATACAAGCGGCTGAAATGAGTTTTCTCCGCAGGGTGGCTGGACTCTCCCTTAGAGATAGGGTGAGAAGCTCAGTCATCCGGGAGGGACTCGGAGTAGAGCCGCTGCTTCTCCACATCGAGAGGAGCCAGTTGAGGTGGCTCGGGCATCTGGTTAGGATGCCTCCTGGACGCCTCCCTGGTGAGGTGTTCCGGGCACGTCCCACCGGGAGGAGACCCAGAGGAAGACCCAGGACGCGCTGGAGGGACTATGTTTCTCGGCTGGCCTGGGAACGCCTTGGGATTCCCCCGGAGGAGCTGCTCCAAGTGGCTGGGGAGAGGGAAGTCTGGGCCTCCCTACTTAGGCTGCTACCCCCGCGACCCGACCCCGGATAAGCGGAAGAAGATGGATGGATGAATATTTTTTTTTATTGTCGGTACCGGGGCTTGAACCGACGATCTTCCGATCACAGGCCCACCGTCTCTAACCACTGAGCCACCACTCCCCCAACAATAACAACATGCTTAAGTTACCATGACAACGATAGTTACCATAACAATATAAAATAATAAATAATAAATGTCACATTTTTGTCATCTGTGTACGTTTCCCATACAAGACGAAATTCGTCTCTGCATTTAACCCAACCACCACCAGGTGGTGCAGTGGGCAGCCACAGAAAGCGCCCGGGGAGCTGGAGAATTAGGTGTGCACTCATAGACACCCCAAGGTGTGTAGTGGCCGGGGGTTCGAACCTGGGTCCTTCGGGTCCCAAGGCGGAAGCCCTGCCTCTACACCATCTTGGCCCCATGATAAGGTTACCATGACAACGATGAGGTTACCATGACAACAATATGATGATAAGGTTACCATGACAACAATATGATAAGTTTACCATGACAACGATGAGGTTACCATGACAACAATATGATGATAAGGTTACCATGACAACAATATGATAAGGTTACCATGACAACAATATGATAAGGTTACCATAACAACAACAATACACAGTTACCATGACAACAATATGATGATAAGGTTACCATGACAACGATGTTACCATGACAACAATATGATGATAAGGTTACCATGACAACGATGAGGTTACCATGACGACAATATGATGATAAGGTTACCATGACAACAATATGATAAGGTTACCATGACAACGATGAGGTTACCATGACAACAATATGATGATAAGGTTACCATGACAACAATATGATAAGGTTACCATAACAACAACAATACACAGTTACCATGACAACAATATGATGACAAGGTTACATGACAACGATGTTACCATGACAACAATATGATAAGGTTACCATGACAACAACAATACACAGTTACCATGACAACAATATGATGATAAGGTTACCATGACAACAACAATACACAGTTACCATGACAACAATATGATGATAAGGTTACCATGACAACGATGAGGTTACCATGACAACAACAATACACAGTTACCATGACAACAATATGATGATAAGGTTACCATGACAACGATGAGGTTACCATGACAACAATATGATGATAAGGTTACCATGACAACAACAATACACAGTTGCCATGACAACAATATGATGATAAGGTTACCATGACAACAACATGATGATATGGTTACCATGACAACGATGAGGTTACCATGACAACAATATGATGATAAGGTTACCATGACAACGATGAGGTTACCATGACAACAATATGATGATAAGGTTACCATGACAACAACAATACACAGTTGCCATGACAACAATATGATGATAAGGTTACCATGACAACAACATGATGATATGGTTACCATGACAACAACATATCACTTAATGAACAATCTGCGGTCACTTCCCATCAGAACCGGTTCCCTCGGACCCTGTACCTTCTGGACACGTCCATCAGAACCCCTGAGAAGGCCCGCTCTCCGACCCGGAAGGACACCACCAACGCGTCATCGATCACGTGGTCTAAGCAGACTCGGACCTCGGATCCTGGACTCAGGTCCAGAACAGAGTCTGGCTGTGGGCCGCCCAGAACCGCCGTGTCTTTTCCTGCAGAACCTTCACAGCAGCCGGTACCAGGTTCTGGACGCTCGGCCTCAGAGTTGTCCTGCATCAGACCCATGTAGACCCGGTCCGCTCCGTTGGTGGTGGGCTCGGCAGGTTCGGCCAGGGACAGTCCTGCCTCGGTACCGGGCGGGGGGTCGGGCAGGGAGTGCAGGACAACTGCGGAGTGCTGCGGGTCCGGCAGGATGCTTCGATACGAGCCGCTCCGGTCCAGCTGCGGTTCGGTCCGGTCCAGCAGAGCCCCGCTCTCCGGCTCCATTCCCGCCTCGGGCCTGTCATGGCGCTCGTCTCCATGCTCCTCCATCTGACCGCACAGGCCCAACTCTGAGGAACGGTTCGGTTCCGCGGCGAACTCCGGGTGTTCTGTGTCTACCGGACCCGGTTCTGAAGGGCAGTCGTCGTCCGTTGCCGCGGTCGTTATTGTTGTCAGAACCGCAGCTGCTGGCTCTGGAGCCACAGCCGCCATTTTGTTTCGCTGTTCCGATGAGCGGCGCGTAGGCCCCGCCCCTTCCTCTTTGCCGGACACGAGTCTGCTATTGGCTGAAACTCCTGTCAATCAAACAAAACGAAGCACGTTGATGCTGAGTGGCTGATTTAGCGGACGTCTGTGTGACGTCAGAGGTCTTATTTTACAACAAAACACCGAAGGAGAAAAGCCCTGTACATAAATCAACATTTGATAATAAATGCAAAGTTCAAATCAAATCTACTCATTTATCAAACTGATTTAAAAAAAACAAGGAGCTGCACTGAAAATGAACTAACTTGAAATGTGAGTTTTGATGCTACAGAGGAGCTTCATTCAACCTTTATTTATTCATTCAACCTTTATTTATTCATTCAACCTTTATTTATTCATTCAACCTTTATTTATTCATTCAACCTTTATTTATTCATTCAACCTTTATTTATTCATTCAACCTTTATTTATTCATTCAACCTTCATTTATTCATTCAACCTTCATTTATTCATTCAACCTTTATTTTATTCATTCAACCTTTATGTCTTTGATTTTATACGTCTACCTTATAATGTTTTGCTAGTTTTTTGATACTTTGTTAAAAAAAAAAAAAAAAATCTTTTGTTTTTTTCTCTCTTTTTGTTTTCTATTGTTTATTGTTTGTTTGTTTATTGTTTAATGAAATTCTATCACTGCTGTTCATTGTTCTTTAGTTTTAGCAGGTCGCTTTCGTAAATGAGCCCATGAGGTTCAAAAGATTTACCTGACTAAATAAAGGTTGAATGAATGAATGAAACCTTTATTTATTCATTCAACCTTTATTTATTCATTCAACCTTTATTTATTCATTCAACCTTTATTCATTCAACCTTTATTTATTCATTCAACCTTTATTTATTCATTCAACCTTTATTCATTCAACCTTTATTTATTCATTCAACCTTCATTTATTCATTCAACCTTTATTCATTCAACCTTTATTTATTCATTCAACCTTTATTCATTCAACCTTTATTTATTCATTCAACCTTTATTTATTCAACCTTTATTTATTCATTCAACCTTTATTTATTCATTCAACCTTCGTTTATTCATTCAACCTTTATTTATTCATTCAACCTTCATTTATTCATTCAACCTTTATTCATTCAACCTTTATTTATTCATTCAACCTTTATTCATTCAACCTTTATTTATTCATTCAACCTTTATTTATTCAACCTTTTTTTATTCATTCAACCTTTATTTATTCAACCTTTATTTATTTATTCAACCTTTATTTATTCATTCAACCTTTATTTATTAATTCAACCTTCATTTATTCAACCTTTATTTATTCATTCAACCTTTATTTATTCATTCAACCTTCATTTATTCATTCAACCTTTATTCATTCAACCTTTATTTATTCATTCAACCTTTATTCATTCAACCTTTATTTATTCATTCAACCTTTATTTATTCAACCTTTTTTTATTCATTCAACCTTTATTTATTCAACCTTTATTTATTTATTCAACCTTTATTTATTCATTCAACCTTTATTTATTAATTCAACCTTCATTTATTCATTCAACCTTTATTTATTAATTCAACCTTTATTTATTTATTCAACCTTTATTTATTCATTCAACCTTTATTTATTAATTCAACCTTCATTTATTCATTCAACCTTTATTTATTCATTCAACCTTTATTTATTCATTCAACCTTTATTTATTCATTCAACCCTTATTTATTTATTCAACCTTTATTTATTCATTCAACCTTTATTTATTAATTCAACCTTCATTTATTCATTCAACCTTTATTCATTCAACCTTTATTTATTCATTCAACCTTTATTCATTCAACTTTTATTTATTCATTCAACCTTTATTCATTTAACCTTTATTTATTCATTCAACCTTTATTTATTCATTCAACCTTTATTCATTTTACTGAGGGTGCTATGAAGGATCATTTGTTCTTTCAGTTCTCAAGGTCAAGGTGCCTACTGTCATTCACGTGGTACATGAGGTGGAACAAAACTATGTGCACGGGGTCCCAGTTACAGCCAACAAAAATACAAATCGTAAAGAAAAACAGTGCTAAGATCTGAGACATGAACTAAGAAATCCACTAAACTAAGAATACACTAAGCTCTACTAGTACAAAACAATGTGCCAAACAACAGCAGCACGAACATGAGTCTGTGTGAGCAGATGAGGATGAATGAACACAGCAGCATGAAATAAATCAGCAGCATGAGATCAGCAGCAACAGTGATGATCCTGACCAGGGTCATGAGTCCAACAGCCTCAGGTAGAAGCTTGTAGCAATAAGAAGGTGAGATGGAGGAAGAAGGGCGACACCTTTTCCACCTCAACTCCACGACATTACTTTGATTTATTTTTCATTCATTAAATGGTAAATGGTAAATGGAGCTTATTTATATAGCGCTTTCTAGCCCCCTGTGAGGAGCCCCAAAGCGCTTTACAATACCAGCCATCCACCCATTCATTCAGACATTCATACACCGGTAGTGGTAGCCTGCCTTGCAAGGCGCCATCCAGACCTACCGGGAGCAACTCGGGGTTAAGTGTCTTGCCCAGAGACACAACGACACATGGTGGGCGGATGCGGGATTCGAACCTCCAACCTTCCGATGAGGGGTTGACTGCCATTACCACTACACCACGGCCGCCCATTAAAGTTTGACACCAACAAGAACTTCATTCATATTTTCATCCTTTAAAGGTTCACTATGTAATTTCTGGAGAACGCTGGGACTTAGAAAAATTTCCAGCAGGTAAAAGCATTCTGCTCCCTCCGCCTCAGAGCCATATATGGCTCTGAGGAGGAGCCACAGTCCGTTCTCTGTTGGACTTGAGTTCTGCAGCTCCGCCCCCTGCTGCATGTCTGCTCGGAGCCACTTCAATATTCTGTGATTATATGTTAATAAAACGTTTAAAAAAATATAATAAAACCATGAATCACTGGTCCAACAACACAAAAACCATCAGAAATCAGCAGAGCTTCACGCAGCAACGTTGGACATGATTTAATTCGCTCGTGACTTCCTCATTTCTGTCAGTGAAGGATGAAGCGATCACTTGACTTTTGGCAAAAAAACAAAAGAAAAGTCCAGCTCTGGGATGAAGAAGGGATATTTAATACATTTGTGTCACATACAAAACAGTCCTGCATCGCTTTGCAATCCTTTGAATGAGAACGTGCGCGGCGCTGGGGCTGGGACAGGCGGGGGCGTGGGTTGGGGCGTGACAAACAACTCTGTTTTTATTGGCTGGTCATTGTCCGGGTCACTCTGTGTTTTTAGTGTTTTTATAAATGCTGATAGAGAAGCAAGGGGACTATAGTTTTTTTCAGAGATTACTTTGTCTAACATCAGTCTGTCAGTAGATAGTGACAGAGTGAAGAAATATGTTAAAATATATTGTTAGAAAAGTTACAGACTGCATTACAAAGTTACATAGTGCAGCTTTAATGATCAGAATCAGTCGCTGAAGTAGAATCTGTTCATTACAGGGACGTCTATACCAGAACACATGAATATTCATCTGAATGAAGACAACAAAGTTGTCTTTGAAGTTTTAGTACAAAAATAATCAAACTAAAAATCAACAACAATAATAAACAAACAACAACAATCAAGGCTTAATTCTCTTATCTAAGACTAAATTGACTCTTTGAGCATGAATTATTTCAGTTTTATATGTGCATGATTTGAGACAAAGTTAGACTATTTTAATAAACAGTTTACTTTGGATTTTGGTTGAAAAAGTTATTTAAATGATCAGATAAAGTTATTTATCATCACTGCAATCCAGGAAACGATTTACCAAGTTGCGTCAGGTAAAACACAGAGGCGCCCTGTCACCAGTTTCTGCTCCTTACTGGGTCAGTGTTGAGACATCACTCGTCTCTCTGGGGTTCTGCTGGTGGATCAGGCCAGGACACACCACGAAGACGACTCGCCATGCAGGAACTGCCCAAAGGTTGCTGAGCGTGCTGGCTCCAGGTGAAATCTGTTTCCTCCTTGGCAGTGGTGGGCAGATGAACGCTAGGTAGCGCTAATCCGCTTACAGTGGACCTAAACTTTTTGTCAGCGTTTTTGTGGATTGACTAACTTTTATAATTCATAAGCGGATTTGTGCTATTTTTATTTAAAATGCAGTACCGCTAATAACTAATTATCTATCAGTAAAAACCAATAAACTTATTTACAAGCTCTTATGCTGCTTGTTTTACCTTTTTCCCCACCGTAAACAGCAGAGAGGAGGAAGGGTGTGAGGGGGAGGGGGGCAGAGCTGAGAACAGACTCGGCTCTACCATGTAGGTAAATGCCTGGGGGTCCCATTTCAGCAGTGGCCCCGGCCCCGCCTCGCCCCGTGCAGTCACCTACATCACTAACATTGATCCTGCTTGTTAATGTACATTTAACATAAAAATAATTATAGTTACGATGAAAACGATCATTAAATACGCAATAAAAAAAACGGTCGATTTCTTTATCCCCCTACTAAAAATGGACTATTCCATCTTGACATCTTCCGGGTCAGAGGTGAACTCAGGGGCTAATTCTGTGGCTACTGTTTGTGCTGGGTACTTGGATAAATCCGCAGACAACCCCGCTGTTTCAAGCCAAATTAACGTGGCCGGAGGATTTTATTGTGTGTTTTGTGTCGACCATTTGACGGTGAGTCGTTATTTTTATGTATTTTAGTTACTTTTCATTAAATCTGTTGACTACCTATAGACACCATCTGCTCATACAGACTCATGTTCGTGCTGCTGTGTATTACTAGTTGATGCTTTTCTTAGTTAGCTGTGTATTACTAGTTGATGCTTTTCTTAGTTAGTTCTAGATGTTATTACTGTTTTTCTCTTACATTTGTTGTTGGATGTAACTGGGACCTCGTGTACATAATCTCGTTTTCATCACATGTACCACATGCGGTGCAAATGACAATAAAGACTCTCTGACTCTGACTCTCTGACTCTGACACTAACTCTGTGTCTGCCTGTTGGTAGTGCTGGGTTACTAATGGATAAATCCGCAGAGAACCCCGCTGTTTCAAGCCAAATTAACGTGGCCGGATGATTTTATTGTGTGTTTTGTGTCAACCATTCGACGGTGACTCATTAATAATAATAATAATAACTTTTATTTATAACGCACTTTACATCAAACAGATCTCAAAGTGCTACAATGAAAAATAAAATCAAGATAAAAATCAACCATAAATGCAACAAAGAAAAGGAACAACCAAGAGGATGGAGCCTCACAGATGATTGCATCAAAAATTTAAAATTCACAAAATGCAGATAAAATACTCAAAAAACTGGGTGCAATAAAAAACAAAAGCACAATTAATTATTTAAAAAACTGGATAAAAAGAAAGGTTTTAAGACTTTTTTTAAAACATGTCACGGTCTGTGGGGCCCTCAGATATGAGGGCAGGGCGTTCCACAGCCGAGGGGCAGCGCAGGAGAAAGCCCGGTCTCCCATTGTGCGAGACCGAGACCTGGGAGTGAGAAGAAGATGGGTGTTGGAAGAGCGGAGAGTGCGGGAAGGACAGTGAGGAGTGAGAAGTTCTTTTAAATAGGATGGTGCATTACCGTACAGGCACTGGAAGGTGAGCAGATAAATTTTGTATGTGATCCGGGCAGAAACAGGAAGCCAGTGTAGTGAACGCAGTACAGGAGTGATGTGTTCATACTTACGCACTCTCATCAGGACCCTGGCAGCGCTGTTCTGGACATACTGTAGTTTTTGTATGTTCTTGCCAGGAATCCCGAAGAGAAGTGCATTGCAGTAATCCAGTCTGGAGGAGACAAAGGCATGGACGAGCTTTTCTGCATCAGTGAGGGACAGTGTAGACCGAAGCTTTGCAATATTTCGAAGATGAAAAAAAGAAGTTTTACAGATATGCTTTATATGGCTTTCAAAGGTGAGTTGTGGATCAAAAATAACACCAAGATTGGTGACTGTATTGGAAAGAGAGATGTTCTGGCCAGAAAAAGTGATACTGAGGATTTTTTGTTGTTGAATTTGATGTGATGTACCAATTTGAATTGCTTCTGTTTTTGAACTGTTAAGGTGAAGGAAATTTTGCCGCATCCATGCCTTTATCTCCTCCAGACACGCTGTGAGTGTGGAAAGAGAAGAAAGTGGAGAAAATGGAGAAGCTGAAGAAGATGATGTAGATGGGGTCTCAGACACATTGCTACCCAGTTTAAGATACAGCTGAGTACAGTATAATCATTAGTTTCATGTATTTGGGTTACTTTTATGTATAAATGCGGTGGCGACACACCCGTGTATTTGAGATTTAAACGTGGTTTTAGGGATTAAAAGATCATTCTATTTTTTGTTAATTTCGTGGCCGAATAGAATATATGTACGTAAAGTATTAAATAAATCCTTTGATTTTTGTAATTTCATCCTTTTAGGATCATTTTTGTTACTTTTCAGTTGGCAATGTAGTGCAAATATTGATAACGCTGCCGGCTATATATAAATATATATATATATATATAATATAGAAATATATAAATAGCGGATTAGATTAGCTTCCCCTAATTTTCATAAGACATTTGTGCTTTTGAAATTGTGGACCTAAAAAAATTAATAAGCGTTTTAGAAATTGTAACTAATTTTTTAATTAGCGGTGCCCAGCACTGCTCCTTGGATAAGCAAATTAAAACATGGCTGTGTTACTGGCAAAAACCAATGCAGATTTGTTCCTGTCTTTGATTTTATACGTCTACCTTATAATGTTTTGCTAGTTTTTTGATACTTTGTTAAAAAAAAAAAAAAAACTTTCTTTTGTTTTTTTCTCTCTTTTGTTTTCTATTGTTTATTGTTTGTTTGTTTATTGTTTAAGGAAATTCTACCACTGCTGTTCATTGTTCTTTAGTTTTAGCAGGTCGCTTTCGTAAATGAGCCCATGAGGTTCAAAAGATTTACCTGACTAAATAAAGGTTGAATGAATGAATGAATGTTCCAACAACGAATACTTATCGAGCCAGCTGTTGGTAAAACTTCTCTGTTGCACTCCAGATGTGACAGGTATTTTTGAAGACGTGGTCCTCTTGGTCCATTTTGAGGACAGTTTCTGCTCAGACCCTAGCAGCATCCTCCATAGATGTGGAAGGATGGCAGCAGGCTTGATCCTTCTTCCGAACTATTCTTTATTTGTCAGCTGCAGTCTGCTTCCACAAATATAATAATAATAATAATAATAATGAATTCCATTTATAATGCACTTTTCATTAATAAAAATCTCAAAGTGCTACAAAGTGTAATAAAGCAAAGATCAAAATAAAACAAGTGATAAAATCAAATAAAATCAATAATAATATCGACTAAGATCAAAGATAAAATCATGTGGATGCAGATTAGGCTTGCTTAAAAAATAAATAAAATAAAACAAGTGATAAAATCAAGTAAAATCAATAATGATATCAGCTAAGATCAAAGATAAAATCATGTGGAGGCAGAATAGGCTTGCTTAAAAAGAAAGGTCTTTATGCTGCTTTTAAAGTCAACCAGTGACTGTGGAGCTCTCAGGTCGTCAGGGAGGGAGTTCCACAGGCGGGGGGCAGCCACACAGAATGCTCGGTCTCCCATGGTCCTCAACTTGGTCCGAGGAATATGAAGGAAATTACTGTTCTGTGATCGTAGAGACCGGGTGGATGAATATGGTGCAAGAATGTCCTTTAGATAGTCAGGTGAAGTGCCGTGCAAGCATTGATGTGTAATGAGAGCAGTTTTGTATTGAATTCTGTAGGTGACAGGAAGCCAATGGAGGTTATGGAGAATGGGTGTAATATGTTCAAATTTACGAACTCTCAACAGAATCCTTGCTGCACTGTTTTGAATATATTGAAGTTTCTGAAGGTTTTTGCCAGGGATACCAATAAACAGGGAGTTGCAGTAGTCGAGCCTGGAGGAGACAAAGGCATGGACGAGTTTCTCAGCATCAGGAAAAGTCAGAGATGGGCGAAGTCTGGAGATGTTTCGAAGATGGAAGAAGCAGGTTTTAAACAGATGCTTAATGTGATTTTCAAATGTAAGATGAGAGTCCATTTTTATTCCAAGATTTGTAACAGAGGTGGAGAGGGGGATGTCTTGACCAGAGAAGGAGATTGTTGTTAAAGTTGATGTTTGTATCTGGTGAGGGGTGCCAATCAATATGGCCTCAGTCTTCGAGCAGTTTAATTGAAGAAAATTCTGATTCATCCATGCCTTTATTTCCTCCAGGCAGGCAGAGAGAACAGTGAGTGAAGACGGAGATAGGGATGATGATGATGTTCCAGTCCTGATGTAAAGCTGCGTGTCGTCGGCATAGCAGTGAAAAGAAATGTTGAACTGATTGATAATTTGACCTAAAGGCAGCATGTAGAGGGAAAACAGCAGGGGCCCCAGAACTGACCCCTGAGGGACACCACAGGAGACACCGACTGTCTGGGAAGTGGCATTGCCAAGGCTAACACATTCCAGCCTATCGGAGAGGAAAGATCTGAACCAGTCCAGGACAATGTCACAGAGACCGACCTCCACATGAAGACGGTGGAGGAGGATATTATGGTCCACAGTGTCGAAGGCTGCAGTGAGGTCAAGGAGGACAAGGATGGAGGGAGAACCAGTGTCAGCAGCCATGAGGACATCATTTGTTACTCTCAGCAGTGCAGTCTCAGTACTGTGAGCTGCTCTGAATCCAGACTGGAACTTCTCATACAGAGAGTGTTGCTGTAGGTGGTCCTGCAGCTGAGCAGCAACTGCTTTCTCCAGCACTTTGGACAGAAATGGGAGGTGGGAAATTGGGCGGTAATTAGAAAAAATGTCGGGATCCAAATTAGATTTTTTCAGAAGAGGCCTAATGATGGCAGTTTTTAGAGGCAATGGAACATGACCAGATTGTAGAGACTTGTTTATTATTTGTGTGATTAATGGGCTTATTGCAGAGTGATTGGATTTTATGAGAGACGAGGGGAAGGGATCCAGGGCGCAGGATGAAGGCTTCATTTTCTTGAGGATGGTCTCTACCTCACTCTGAGCGACTTCATCAAAGCTGCTCAGGGTCCCAGAAAGCAGACGGGTAGATGGTACACTAAGATCAGGGAGGTTGTGGAGCTGAGATCTGATAGTGTCAACTTTGTTTTTAAATGATGAGAGGAACAGGTTGCATTTTTGAACAGAGTCCTCATGAGTTTGTTTAATGGGATTAAGCAGATGAGTTATTGTGGAGAAGAGCTGTTTAGAGTTTCCAGGGCAGGTGTTGATGATGTTGGAATAATATTTGGAGCGTGCTTCTTTAAGCGAATAGGCGTACGCTTTCTGATGTTCTTTGTACGCTTGCTTGTGCACAGAGAGACCAGATGATTTTACACGTCTCTCAATAGCACGGCCAGTTGCCTTCATCCTGCGCAGCTCATCAGTGTACCAGGGGGCTGAACGGGAGAAAGACACCAGTCTTGACTTCAGGGGAGCATGTAGGTCCAGAAGCTCCTGGAGAGATTGGTTGTAGTAATCCACAGAGTCATCTGCAGATGAGTGATTGACAGCGGTCAGGGTGTGAAGATCAGCAGACAAAACATCAGGGGAAATGTTTTTATAGTCACGGAACTGGATAGGTCGTTTTGGGTTAGAAGCAGGCGAAGTTGAAGGCACTTCCAGGGAGATGACCCTGTGGTCTGAGACACCCAGGTCATATACAGACAAGTTATTGAGTACAGTGTCTGTAATCACCAAATCCAGAGTATGCCCCCTGTTGTGCGTAGGGGCGTCCACATGTTGGGTGAGGTTGAGAGATTCCAAAAGAGACTTCAAATCTGTAGCCAGAGAGGAAGAGGAATTGTCCATGTGGATATTTAGATCGCCAAGAAAAATAGTTTTTACAGGGGAGGTGCAGAAAAAAGTGAGGAGGTCATGTATTTCTGAGTTAAATGAAACATGTGGTTTGGGAGGTCTATAAATCAATATAACGTTCATCAGGAGTGGGGCTTTGAAGTTGAAGGCCAAACATTCAAAAGAAGAAAAATTATGAGAAGACAGATGTGACAATTTTAAATTACTGCGGTAAATTACAGCCAGACCACCACCGCGGCCAGTGCTGCGGGCTCTCTGCAGATAACTGTATCCAGATGGACAAGCTTCATTCAGAGAACTGAACACGTCTGGTTGATGCCAGGTTTCTGTGAGGCACATGAAGTCCAAGTTTTTCTCCAGAATGTGATCATGAATTAGACATGATTTATTGGATAGTGATTGTACATTGAAAAGTTCTATTTTAATGCTAGTTGGTGTAGGAGCTTTTTGAACCGGTTTAAGCAGACTGAAATCCACTCCACGTTTTCCTTGCCACCTCGTGCGCTGCGGACTACAAGGGACTACAGACGCAGCGTTCTGATGACGTAGTTGAGGTGCGACACGTCTCCCGGACGGAATCAATTCAGAGCGAGAATAAACAGATTTCTTTCGAGAGCCTCTATGGATGTAACGAGGTCTACGCAGAAGTCCCAGTTGTTTGATGATGGAAACAGAAGATGGAATGGAGCAGTTGTTAAGTCCAAGCAGCTGCGAAGCGGAGTAGGTCAACATCACGCCAGCCAAACCGGGGGAAGCTAGCACAGAGCTAGCCGCTAACAGCAGACCCACGGCTCCGAGAGAAATAAACAAGAAGCAGTGAGATGTAACTTGAATGAGCATGACTCGAAGAGGAGCACAGGAGAAAGTCCAGAA
>JBBPBX010045631.1:15627-26945 GCA_038048925.1 Garcialebias charrua | reverse complement strand
ACCAAATATTAAATTAAACCAGTAAAACTTTCCATACTAATTCAGCACTTACTTGCAGGGATCATTTTTCTGCAGATTTACCTTTTAATTTAAATATGTCATTTTTTATGTACAGTACAATTATTAATTACTGTTGTGTAAACCATTTAAAGCCACATCTCAGTCTAATCATTACAAACATTTCTTCTGAAAATTTACAGGCAGGCTACAGTTACAGTTTTCACACTAACAGCCACGGCTTTAATTTTCATTTATGACTCAAAACATGAAAAAAAGTGCTAATTATTCACGCAGCGACAGCTGTTGCCGTTCTATCAAATCTGCATAAATCAGTGGGCCGTTTCAGAATGGATGAGTGTCTCCACTGCAGAAATTAATGCACCCGATTTGTTGGAAGGATCAGACATCTATTAGCAACAACAATCATAAATTTGTCACAACTGGTTTCTTTGTGTGTTCACCACAAGAAGAAACTTTGGTCTTTTTGAACCGAAGCAAAGACAAGCCACTGATGCATCCTTTTACAAGATTGGACCTAATTCCGTAAAACTGATAGTATGAATGGAGATTCAGCATTCACACTGTTGTTTTTCTGTTTTTGATCGCCCCTATGGAATTCAACTACTTCTTCATGCTTTATGCTATTTTAGCCATTCCTAAATATTCAGCTTATTCAGGAGACGGGTCACACTGTTTTTTGTAACTTTTACACTTTTTCTTTAAATTTAACTTTATTTAAAGAGGTTTTTCCACTGAAATACGTTCAAATCTTGTCAATTCTACAGCATCAAAATCATTGTTCTCTTTGAAATCAGCTTTAGTGTGCTTGCTCTATTTTTGTACTTCTATGCTATTTTTAGATTTAAGTTTTTGCTACTTTTATTTAGCTTTTTTGTACCTTCAGCCAGCTTTTTATTAATTTTAGCTTCTATTATTTTGCCATTTTTAGCCTCATACACTGTTGGCTAAACTTTTGCTACATTTGGCTTTTAGCTAGTCTTTCTTGCAGTTTGATTTTAGCTAATGTGTTGCAGCTTTTAGCTAACATTTTGTTTCTTTTCACTTTTACCTATAGTGCTTTGCTCCTTTTAGATGTTAGTAGCATCATGCTACTTTTCTTTTGCTAATACTTTGCTTCTTTTAGCTCTAATAGTTCTGTTTCAGCTTGTTTTAGCAAAGTCACTCAGTAGTTAGCATTCTCTGCATTTTCACAGAAAATGGAAAATTTTCTAGTTTTTTAATTTTCATTTTTTTGGTACAATGTTACATCAGCTGAATTTTAAATGTCAATTTTATAAGAGAATCAGTTCATGCTAAAAGAAGAGTTACATTTTGTTGAGTTTCTGCATGTACCAATATCAGCAGGCCAGGTCACCTGAGCAGACCAGATCATCTACAAACAGGAAACAAGAAACTAGGAACACCATAGAAATAATAACCACACAATGAACCAATGATCACAGGTAAGAGAGAAAGCAAGCACCAAATATTCTCCCAGCAAACAGTTACTCAGGTGCGTAGCTATTTAAAGCCTTCTTAAAACAATAATATTCCCCGTGTTGCAGCTGATTCTAATTTGGACAAAATCCAGCTTCATTTTAATTAACTATTACCAAATCCTTTTCACACCCTGAGTGCTATTTTCGAAGCTTAATGGGAGGCATACAGAAGAACCTGAGAGATTTTATACACAAAAAGTTGTATTATCGTCATTAATGAAAGCCAAGTGTGTGTCTTTGTGTTAATGTGTGCGTGTCTTTGGGTGTTTTTAGGCAAGCAGATGTTATGTTTTATAGCAGTCCTTAAAAAAATCCTCTTTACTATAAGCTCATTCTAGTTTAGTACGAGAACTCACTCAGCTCCAATTTACATATACTGTACTGTAAGTATGACCATTAAATATTACTGATATTTCCACAAGTAAAACACTTTAGAAAAATTGTTGATATGTATAGTGCATTCATAAATGAGCAAATTTGTTAATAACCAGCAGCCCTTGATTTACCAACAACATAAAAGCAACTTTTTTCTATTGTTGTATTTGCAACATTAAAGTCACTTTAATCATCATTAGCTCAGATAAAAGTGGATTGTTCGCCATGCAGATCTAGCTTGATTATTCAATTTATTTTTTATTTTTTTCAGGATCATTAACACCTTGCACGCTGCCACATAATAACACCAAGAAACACCTTTTGGACTTACTTAACAGTTAACTTTGCTTTCGGTCCACTCTTGGGATTTCATTTTTTTTCCCGCACTCAATGAGCCACATTAATTGCACAGTTCAAAGCTCAGATAATTGGTTTATTTAAATATTCTCCTTTGCAAAGTTTGTGCACTGAAAAGAAAACACGTTCGCTGTGTTCACACCTTTAGAGGCTAACTGTGTGTCATTAGGGGATTTAGCTCAAACTGTTCTTCGAGCTCAAGAGTGCTGTCATTGTGAAGGGTTTTAAAAAAATAACTATAACTCAATGTTTCAAATAATGAGCTGAAATTTGTTGTGGAAGTGCCTGAGAGGTATCCCCAACATGTTCGCTGAGCATGAGAGCTCGTAAAATGTTTTCAAAGTTTGAGCAAACGGCTACAACTTCATTGTTTCTAAACATCACATTATCTTACTGTATTTTTTGGACTATAAGGCGCACTTAAAATCCTTTAATTTTCTCAAAAATTGACAGTGAGCCTTATAATCAGGTGTGCCTTATGTATTAATTCTAGTTGTGCTTACTGACCTTGAACCGATTTTATGTGGTTATTGTGAATGAGTTAAATAAAGTTAAATAAAGTTAAATAAAGTTAAATAAAGGGGCGGCCGTGGTGTAGTGGTAAGGGCAGTCGACCCCTGATCGGAAGGTTGGAGGTTCGAATCCCGCATCCGCCCACCATGTGTCGTTGTGTCCCTGGGCAAGACACTTAACCCCGAGTTGCTCCCGGTAGGTCTGGATGGCGCCTTGCAAGGCAGGCTACCACTACCGGTGTATGAATGTGTGAATGAATGGGTGGATGGCTGGTATTGTAAAGTGCTTTGGGGCTCCTCACAGGGGGCTGGAAAGCGCTATATAAATAAGCTCCATTTACCAAAGTTTGACTTGTCTGACTGTTTTGTTTCGCTTCATGCGCCTTATAATCTGTTTCGCCTTATAGTCCGAAAAATATGGTAGTTTAAGTTGGAGTGTGACATGCATTCCTTCAAGAATTGCTACGTTTGTAAGTTTTAAAGCAGAATATTCAAGGACCCAACATTTAAAAAAAAAACTGAATTATAGGAAACTCATATAAGAGATCTGTCTACTTTATGCTCTTGCAGATAATGGCAACATTTATGTAGCTTCTAATGTAGCAGTGTAGTTTTAATAGGTGCTGGAGGCCAATTAACATATATTTATGTAAGGACCAATCACATTCCCTTCAATCGCTTGAGAATCTCTATTTTGCCAAGAGAATATCTACTCTGATGCAGGAGCTAAAAATAGACCCAATAAAATAATTTAGACCACACCAGCAGCAGAAGCATCGTGCTGAAGCAAAGGACAAATAACTCAAACAGATATGAGGAATGTGAAATGGCGTTATGCAGAAAAAAGCACTTACGTAATATATAAGGATGGTAATGAACAATAGTCAGTGTTTTATGGGTAAAATGTCAACTGGCTCGTACCAATAAATCTGTTCTAAATTATTCAAATAATGACTTGTTTGTCACACAGGGCAAAACATGACATCCTGATATTTATTTACCTTTTTTGGGGCCATAACTGCAGCCAATAAAATATTCTATTAGTCTCTTTTAAGAACTTATTGTTTTTACAACTTTACTGGCAATCATTTCAACACCAAACAGCTTCACCTTTCCTCAACGTCCCATTACAGAGTGAAAATATTTTTAGATGTTAAGTGTATTAAACAAAACGTGAAATAATTAGCATTGTTGGTCTGAACAAAACAAGAATACATTATACCATATTTTTCGGCCTACAAGCTGCATTTTTTTAACATAATTTGCATGCCCTGCGACTTATACGCAGAAGCAACTTATTTATGAATTTTTCCCCATATTTATAAACCAACATTTGACTGAGATATGACCATTTTCTGGATATTAACAAACACCTCTTATCTGGACAATGGCTGAGGGGGGCTCTGGACTATGCTACGCCCTTCCCTTAAAACTCACTGCCTTCACCGGCTTCATATGTATTGTGTCTATTTATATTGCTTTGCTTTGGTGGATTATTTGATGCCTCAACCCGTGCCCTGTCTAGGACATGGTGTGAGAGATCTTTTTTATACCTTCTCTCCTCGTGTTTTCTTGCCTTGTCTCATCTAAGCCTAAAAGTATTCTGAAAAGAATAAGAGGCCGTGCTCTTAAAGAGCAGCAGCAACATGCACTCTGATCATCTTTCCGATGACTGTATGGACACACTCTCGGTGTATCTCGGTACAATTATAATAAAGCTTATTCTGATTCTGATTTTCATTTAGATTGACTGAAAATATGGAGCATTACCATTTTCAGCCGATAGATGGCACTCGATTAGTATGGAATGCCGTTGTGTCATGTAATAGGCAAAAGTGGATACAATCGGCTTGCCATAGCCTGCCACCTTCGACCAACTCGCCTGGAGCAACTGTCAAATCAGCTTCATTTCGATGTGCCTCCCCGGTGAAATACAGCTAATTTGACCATTGACGTGCATTTATTAAATAAAAATTTAACTGAGACACACCTTTGATAAAATGTTGAGCAAAAAAATACTTGTTTTAAGTTCTTATCTTGTTAAATTTTGAAGAAATGCACAGCAAGTCCTCCCGTGCTTGCTCCCGCGGCCGCAAATCGGTTTTTGAAATGCAGCTGAGTTGACCGTCAAAGTGCATTTGTTAAGGAAAAGTTAGAATGAGACGCACCTTTGCTTTAATTTTGAGCAAACAAATAATTGCTTTTAGGTGTTAATCTTGTTAAATTCTGGTTAAATCCCTCCCGTGCACACTCCCGTGGCCGCCATTTGTCAGCCCATCTATTTTTGGCACAGCGCACATTTTCGAGTTGTCAGCCGTGACGCGTAATAGATGTGAGTATATGGTGAAGTGGCATATTTATGTGTTTTTTCCCATTTTATTAGACACATTTGGGCTGATGTGACTTATAGGGCGATGCGACGTGTATGACGGAAAATACGGTAATTATCTTTTCTAGTTTTGTGATATTTATGGAGGGGGGTTATATCTAATGACCACGTTAGAAAATTGTATTTGTTTTTAAATACACAAAACTGATCTAAGGTGTCCAAAGGAATGGTACAGTAAACATTATTTTACGGATTACATCTTCATGGTCTGCATGAACAAACCAACAAAGACTTGTTTAAAAATAGGGACACAACTGCAATGGTTACAAATCAATAGCCATAAAGTGTAATTGAATCGTCAAGGTTATTGTCAAGTTTATTGGACCTCAGTGTGCTGCTCAAAGAGAGTCATAATCAATATTTTAGGGAGCCATTAGTGGCGTGTAAATTGGTGAGGTAATGCTAAAATTCCACATTTTATGTCTTCAGGTAATGAGGTTTTTGCAGAAAAAAAATCAAGCTGCTACCACAGCTCTCCCTTTAACAGCTCTGTGTTATTGTGATCATTATTATCCTGTGTAGATCGTTCAGAATCAATAAGAACAGCAAAATGCACCACTCACAGAAGCCATATCATACTAGATGATGTAAGTACAGCCAGATGCAAGTGTAAAACCCCGCTACATGTTTGTGCAGCGTAAAGGGCTCTCCCTGCAGCAGGAAAAACATTTGGCAAATGCTTAACTGCAGCACCTGAGAGGCCTTTTTCACATCAAGTCAGTTTATTAGGTAACTGAAGCCTGAAATTCTCGCCACTGCTTCAACCTCTCGAACCAATATACCTGTTTGTTCACGCTCCCGGCTGTTGTTCAGCAAAGCCAAGCCCATTGTAATCCCTCTCCTGGTTCCCTGTATTTCCGAGGCTCGGTCGATAAGTTGGACTACCACACACGTGCGCAGAGAGATAATGCAAATATCTCTATAAATAGGTACAATAACGCTGACAGTAGCGCTCTCCAAAGTGAGATATCTCAGTGTAATTTTCACTAACGCGCATGCACACATTCAGTAAATACCAGCGAGGACGGTCTACTCTGTGCTTTAGCGGGATATTTCTGAAGCAGCAAAAGAACAGAAATGTTTGAGCTGCAAAGCAAACACGCTTCACACTCATGCCATCCGAGGCACTAAAACGGGAGTGCTGCACACAAAACAGATCAATGCCTCTAAAAAAAATGTTGTGAACAAACAGCACTCAGCTCAAATGTACAGCAGACTAAATAATCTGTATATTGACTCTGCAATATGTTAGCCTGTGCAGCTCATGTACTGTATTATCTACAGGCAATATCCCACATTATAGGCCTTAAATCCATTTGGCACTCATACAACTCCCGTCTCTGGTGCGTCTGTTTGGAAAATACCCCCATATTTTCCTATTGCATTGTCAGTTTTTTTTATATAAAACACTCTAAAACCACATGATGGCTGTATTCATGTCCCATTTCCAGTTTATATAATCCACTGCAGCGTAATAAAGAGCAGCTATCAAACTATACAGCCTCTTCAAACTTTCAGAGCACATTGCAAGCACAATGGGATGATAAGGATTACTGATGGACAGAGCCTCATCCGTCATCCCTTTCTCCCATTTTTCTTTCTTTTACTCACCTTCCAGCTCACGATGGATGACGTCGGTGAGATTGGGCTCCTCGCCCCACCAGAAGATCCACAACTCCTTGGCATCAGGTTTGATTTTGCGTCGCCATACGCACAGCAGGTTGGCCTGCACACAGCGCATGAAGCTGCGCAGGACCGGGTCATCTTGAGCTGGGGCTGAGATCACCGGGCCGTACTCTCCGCCGCCGCGGAAGCTGTAGCAACGCCATTTAATGCCATTCAGCTCCGCCTGGAAAAAGAGAGGGGCAATTACAGCTTTGCAGCATATAAACATTGCTGGTGTAGATTATTTGTCATTCGAACAGCAAAACCTTACAAATGTTACATTATTGCCTGTTCAGAACAATTCTTGCACACAGTTGTGACAGTTGTGTATGTGTCTTTGTGTGTGCATATATGTGTCGTATAATGAACAAAAAAATGCCAAAAGTTAGCTTTGGGGAGTAGAATTAACACGCAATACCAAAACAGTGCTTTTTAAAAAAACTTAGTCAAGGCTTTTTGCTTTGAGGAAAAAAAATCCTTGTTGAAAAAAAGAAGTGACATAAAAAAACTAAATGTATATTGTAATGTTTGTTAAACAATGTAAAATAGGAATAAAAATTAAAGCTGACTTTTTGTCCTGGAAAGGTGCTGCACTAGTACCCGTATTTTCCGCCGTACACGTCACAATGCATTATAAATTACATCAGTCCAAATATGTCTAATAAAGTGGAAAATCCATAAATACTTCACTTTGCTGCATATGTCGCATTTATTATGCGTCAACGCTGACACATCGCTTTTGTTACACATCATTGCTGACAACCTGGAAATGTGGGCTCGTGCTGTGCCAAAAATCGATTGACTGCCGCCGCGGGAGCGTGCACAGGACTTTAACAAGACTTTAACAAGATAACCACCTAAAAATAAAAAATTTTGCTCATAATTATAGTAAAGGTGTGTTTCAGTAACTTTTGCTTAATAAATGCACTTTGAAGTCAAATCAGCTGTATTTCAAAACCCAATTTGCAGAAGCGGGCACGTGCAGAGGGCCGAGTCGCTTTGCATTTCTTTGAAATTTAACAAGATAAGCACCTAAAACAATTATTTGTTTGTTCGACAGTGTCTTAGTAGAACTTTTACTTAATAAAGGCATTTTAATGGTCAAATTAGCTGCATTTCACTGGGGCGGCACAGCGAAATGAAGCTGATTTGACTGTTGCTCAAAGCGAGCCGAACGAAGGTGGCAGTCTCTGGCAAGCCGATTTCGTCATTAATAGCCACTTTTACTTATTATATGACACAAAGGCATGCCATACTACTCGGATGCCATCTAGCAGCTGAAAATGGTGGTGTTCAATATTTTCCATGTCAGAAGGAATGAAAACGGTCATATCTCAGCCAAAAATTGGTTTATAAATATGGGGAAAAAATCTATAAATGCATCACTTCGACCTATAAGTCACAGGGAATGTAGATTATGCAACAAAAAAACATGACTTATAGGAAGAAAGCTACTGTATACATCTGTTGCAGCAGGTCTTTTTTTTTACGTCTTTCTGAAATGTGTTACACTCATTATTAGTTTGAATAGTGTCCCTATCCAATTATGCCTGGTGTACAACCTGCTCTCGTTAATGTGTTAATGTGCAAAACCATGCCAGTGAGAGAGATGTGTCCCCGCAGGAACAGCTGGATTTTCTCTTACAAACTGAAGACTGAGGCTGCAGCAAAGCAAATGGGGGGAATGTGCTGCATCAGTTTAACTGATCGTCAATTGAAAGGTGAGCTCATTGGCAAACAAAAAAAAAAAGATGTTGGAGTGCCAACAAGGCGTTTCAACAAGAGATATGAGACTCAAGCACCTCTCCATCAAGTTATACTGAGACACAAAAGAGGTACCAGTGTTTATTAAAGACGTGTATTTTTTCCCTGCACATGTCAGTAAAAGAAACGTCCTTGTACTCTGGACAGTGAAGTGTCTAGTCTTTTTTTTTTTATAGCTTACATAGTGGCTGCTGCAGTTACTGTAGTTGTTGCTCCTATTTATGTTTTAATTTATTTTTTCAGCTAAAAAGAAATGAAAGCAGAACTAACGGTTTTAGACAATAATCAACTTGTGGACAGTGGATCCACTCTTTACTGTTCAGCCTGTGCATGGCTTGGAAAGAAGTGACGATGAGCTGAGAAGGAGTTCAACTTCCTCGATGGAGGAAAAGTTTGTCAGCTGGAGGATTTGTCACTTTACATAAGGGACAAACAGAGTGAGAACGATCAGGGTCAAAAACTGCTGCTCTCACCAGAGCAAGGACAGTGTACTGTATCGACCTTTTTTTTTTCAATCATTCAACCTTTATTAATACAGGTTAATCCCATTGAGCCTCGGGGACTCATTTACAAGAGTTGTTCCAAAGAGATTGAAGATATTTAGCTGTTGAAATTACAGTGAATTACATATTTTTCAGACTATAAAGCACACCGGATTATAAAGTACATTAAGCAATACAAACAGTCAGACAAGTAAAAAATTCAACTCATTCACAATAACCACATAAAATCGGATCGAGGTCAGTAAGCACAACCAGAATTAATACATAAAGCTCATCAGATTATAAGGCTCACTGATAATTTCTGAGAAAATAAAAAGATTTTAAATGTGCCTTATAGTCCAAAAAATACGATAATAAGATTTTTAAAAATGCATTCATGGTAATCTCTAGGGTTCCCTTTCAGTCAAGTTCTCTCGGTGCAACATATGCTATGGGGAATTGCGCACCCGCGCGATTACCTGAAGGAATACATTCACGCCTTTACGGCAAGGGCGTCAGCGTTGCATCAGAGGCCCCGCCCTCTGGGTATTTAAGCCGCTGACGCCCATCCATCTTTCTCTTTTCTGCCCTTCACCTCGCTTAAACCTGAACTACCTCTCTTCGCGGGACTTCTCTGTTGCTTCATCGCTCAACCAGAGGTGAGCTTGCTCCCTACACAGAGCGTACAGAGAATTATTCCTGCGTACTGCTGGGCTAGCGAAAGCTAGTCCGGCACATTTTCTCTTAACTCCAAAGTATTTTCTTATCCTCTCTCCGCAGATTGCTTCGCTCGACGGCGCTAACTGCGTGAACAACCGCTACCCCTGCTAACTCGTAGCGGGTTAGCCAGCGAAAGCTACGCGACGGAGGAGACGTTTAAAAATAAAAGAAAAAGGATTCTGGAAGGACACTCTCACCTTATCTCGGACATGCCTCCGGAGAAAGGAAAGCGAAAGGCAAGACTTCCAAGGAAAACCAGCAGGACAGCGAGCCCAACCTCGCGCGCCTGTCCTAGCAGATGCGGTTTCTCCCTCGCAGCGACGGACACCCACGAGGCCTGTCCCGTCTGCTTGGGGATGTTACACGCAAAAATGGCGCTGGATGTGCCCGACTCGTGCCCACACTGCAGCCAGATGCTGGAGGCGGTGAGGAGGCACCGGGCTGACTTTGTCGCCAAGGCCATGGGCGCCCCAGCAGCGCCAGATCCAGACACCACCGAGCCCCTCACTCCCACGCCGGAGCTCGAGAACATGGCTCTGCACGACAGCACACGAGTCGAATGGGGTGACAGCCCTGATGTGCTGGCTCCTATGGTGGACTTAACAGTCGAGTTTGACACTCGAGGCATGATGAACGAGGACGAGATATCGATTTCAGCCTCAGGCGAATTCTCCGCGGAGGACGCAGACGTCAAATATGAGGAACAAGGAGAACACCTCTCCCAAACCCCGGTACCTGTGCTCCCAGAAACTGACTTTTCCATCCCTGCTCTGTTCGACCTGTGTCACAAAGCAGCGGACGCGTTGCACATCCCATGGCCAGAGCCTCCGCCTCGTCAACAGGTCACGAGGCTGGCAGGAAACTATTTTTACTCAAAGCAGCAGGCAACCACGAGGCAAAGGATGCCCGTGTTCCTGGACTTCCTCACAGAACTGACTCGCACCTGGGCTCAGCCCCGGGCTCCCATTCTGTTACCACTCTTGCAGTTTCTTGACGTGGACGGGATGGATGAGGTGGGAATAACCAACGTGCCTCAAATTGAGGACACACTGGCGTCTCACCTGGCTCCCAAGTCATCCGGGACAAAACCAACTCTTACCAGCAAAGCTTGTTGAGCTTCAGCTTCTCTGCTCGAGAAATGCTACAGAGCTCAGGGACTCGCGGCGAGCGCGATGAACGCGTTTGCTTTGATGTAGGCTTACCTGGCTGAAAAACTGCAACAGCTCCAGGTAACGACGGAGAAGCAAGCTGCCACTGACTTGCTGGATGAGGCCTGCAGGGCAACAGACTTTGTGCTCCGCATGATGGGAACAGCTGCTGTTGCTCAAGGCAGAGGCATGACGGAAGTGGTCATCGTGATACGCCATCTGTGGATGACTTTAACTGATCTCCCAGAGGGACAAAAGGTGCCTTTTTTCCACCACTCGATAGAACCGACGGGATTGTTTGGAAAAGCTCTGGATCGAATTCAGACCAAGCTGGACCAGAGGCGCAAACAGGCTGAAGCTCTCCGGGTGGGCATTCCCAGGAGAAGCTTCCCCCCCCAGGGAGTCAG
>JBBPBX010045631.1:1718-15584 GCA_038048925.1 Garcialebias charrua | reverse complement strand
GCTGGGGGCAGACCTGCGTAGCGTCGACACCGCTCAGCAACACATGCCCCTCCGCAAAAGCGGCCGGCGTTCGAGGACGAGCACCGGAAGAATCAACCGCCAGGCCCGCCTCGGACCAAACACGCATGGAGCAAAAACAGGGTTGTCCCCCGTCAGGCGGTCAGACACAGGGCCTCCTCGGCGAACCGAGACGACTGACAAAAGCGTGCCTGATGAACCAGGTTCACGTCTTGACTTTACACAATCACCTGCCCACGCGGTACGGGAAATGATCTCTTCATGTCCAGACTTTACTTGTAGCACGGTACAAAAAGCTGGTAACTCTGTTGCATGCACAAATCATGTTTTTCCTGCTGTGAGTGACATAAAATCAAACATGTCGTTACACTTAAGCACAAATAAAGCTAAAAAAATAGCCCCTTTCTGTTTTATTGACTTTCAAAAAAACAAAAAAACAAACAACACAAATAACTTCAGCAGAACATGTCCCTCTGGCCTGCCAGCCGTCATAAAGGGAGGGGGCTGTCTCCCCCCCTCCCTCATGGCTCACGGGGTGTTAGCCTAATCAGTGAGCCCTAGCAGGGTGCCTCTGATCCGTCTGTAGCGGACAGGCACAGAGGCATCTGCAAGCAGGCCCCCCACCCCTCAAGGAGACAGGTGAGGGGGGTCACGTGCTCCAGCCCCCGCTCCATTGTGAACGACGGGGCGGACAATACACTAACCAAGCAAACACGTGACATGTCCGCGCCTCAGGGATGCGCGCCGACAGAATCTAACGACGGGGGGCCACGGCAGAAGCCCACAGGCAACCACAAGCTTCACACGTTCACAAAGGCAATTGTGATCAAACTGCTGTGTGTGTAAACAAATCAGGGCTGAATCAGATTCCTCTTCCTGTTATTCGAAGGGAACTGGGCTCTCTGTCACCAAACAATTTAAAGTCTGCCAAGCACAAAGAATCATCTCCACGTTCTCACGTTGCAGCTGTCCCCTTATCATTAATGGGTGACACGCAATGTCCAAGCAGTGATCCGGCAGCACGTGACCTTTCTCACTGTGTTGGTTCAGCTCTGCTCTTAAACAATATCCCCACAACGGGTGAAACACAGACCCTGGGCGGTTTGTCTGGCTCCAACGCTCTGTTAAGGCCGAGGACCAGTAAACTAGACCCATCCAGGAAATGGATTGGGGTCAGGAGATCTGCTCGTTTACAAAACTCGCAGCTTCTCAGTCCCATGACCCCAAACAAGGAGAGAAAAAAAAACAGACATTCTGTTCCACTTCTGTCTAATAAGGACGACAGGTTGCATCTGCCCTCGATCACTCTTGATCAGAGCAGCGTGGCAGCACATCGGCAAAAAGGCCTTCTCCCTAACTTGGTTGACCCCCAGGGGATCACAGCATCCAGGGTCCTTGGGAGGGAACTGGATACACCAACTGCTCTTCTTCAGGGACAAACTATGTCACCAGAAGGAGCAGTCTCGCCGCTTAGGCTGGGAGCTGTTAAAAATTTCAGCTTGGTGGCAGAAAAGAACAAGCTGATGGTATCAGGCCTGCCGGAAAATGTGGTAAACCATTCAAAATGTCCGTGCTATGTCAACACAGTCTCTCTACGCACAGAAATGACGTATTTTTGAAGCTTGGTGCACAGAAAGAAATATTATTTCTTACTCATGGGACCTGGCTCAGCTCCTGACTTTCCTTCAGGACTTACTGGAAAAAGGTCGTTCTTTCTCAACGATTAAAGTTTTCCTATCAGCAATTTCAGCCTGTCACGAAAGCTGGGGACACAGGATACCTGGCGCGTATCCAATCATAATAAGATCTATGAAGGGCGTGCTAAGAATGAAACCACCCAGCAGAATCCTGACCCCTGGTTGGGATCTCAGCCTGGTCTTGGAGGCTCTCTGTGATCCTCCATTCGAGCCACTGAGCGAGATTAAGATAGATTTATTATCTTATAAAACCGTTCTACTCTTGGCCCTTTGCTCTGTGAAACGCGTGGGTGACCTCCATGCATTGTCTGTACATTCAATGTGTACCAGATTCACCCTTGACAGGTCAAAGGTCACCCTAAGGCCTAATCCCGCATAAATCCCCAAGGTCTTGACTTTAAGCCATAGGAGTCTGGACTTTGATCTCTCCTCCTTCCCACTTGCTCCTGTCCTCACTCAGGAACAGGAAAGGTTGAAGGCTCTCTGCCCCGTGAGAGCTTTACGCACTTACATGCAGAGAACAGCCGAATGGAGAAAAACAAATCAATTGTTTGTGTGCTTTGTAGCACCTGCTACCGGAAAGGCCCTATCAAAACAACGCCTCTCACATTGGGTGACTGAGGCCATTAAAAGGGTGTACAGTAGCAAAGGTCAACAGGTGCCCTCTGGAGTGCACGCTCACTCTACTCGGGGCTTGGCCACTTCGTGGTCACTGTTCAAGGGTGTACCAGTTGCAGACATTTGTGCTACGGCGAACTGGAGCTCAATAAACACTTTTGCAAAGCATTACAGTTTGGATGTTACTGCGTGTGATGTCACTCAGGCTGTCCTTTCTAACACACAGTAGAAAGTAGCCTTGAGATGCCTGCTGGTCAAGGGCAGACGTTCACACTAGCATGCATTTTACTGAGCATTTCAAGGGCGTGAATGAATTACGTTCCCATAGCATATGTTGCACCGAGAGAACATGACTGAAAGGGAACTGAAAGTTATGCACCATAACTCATGTTCCCTGAAGGAAGGGAACGAGGTGCAACATATCTGGCCCTTTCAATGCTGAAAGCTCGGTGAAGTGCATTTTGGAGAAAGATGGATGGGCGTCAGCGGCTTAAATACCCAGAGGGCGGGGCCTCTGACGCAACGCTGACGCCCTTGCCGTAAAGGCGTGAATGTATTCCTTCAGGTAATCGCGCGGGGCGCAATTCCCATAGCATATGTTGCACCTCGTTCCCTTCCTTCAGGGAACTTGAGTTATGGTGCATAACTTTTAGATTTCCGCCACCTATTCCTCCGTACTGTCACAAATCCAACTTTGCAAAACACCAGTTGTTTTTACTCGTCTTTAATAACTTCCACTGCAACAATTATTTTAGATTCAAAATGGAAACTTTACATCACATGAAGCCAACAGAACACTTCCAAGTTGATTGTTTTCACAAATGCACACTGCACTTGGAGACAAATGCACTTCCCTTTTTAAAAAAGAAATAAAAGAAGAAAGTCGCAGCTTTAGAATGTCTTTGACAGATGCCTGGAAAAGCAGCTTTATTAGCGTGTTGTTGTCAAGAGCATATGTAGACACAAGACAAGACAACAAACAAGCAATAAGTAACCTAGTGACAGCCAGATGCTGTCACTCAGAGACATACTTTCTGGCAGATTTCCTGCGCGGTGTGGGTATGATTGCTGAGAGGCAGGATTACAATGTTTAAGAACCCCCCTGCATTTTGCAAGTCGTTCAGGAAAATCTCCAGATATGTGGACTTACAGAGAAGGCGAATAACAGCGTTTGATGGTTGGAGTCTGAATCTTTAAGCGGTTAAAGAAGTGACACACATCTGGTACACATTGCTAATCTCTGGCACAGAATCTAAAGGGGGTTTGGAGCAACTGTTACTTATTAAGAAGGTTCTGAGAGGTTTATAACGGCCGTCGCTAAATGTGCATTTGTTCGATGTGATTGTTGTACAAAACTTGGTGAATTGGTGACTCTTGAGCAACTGCATGCCTGCACGGCTGTTGAGTCTAATGCGTGGCCTGTGTTGGACCCCTGTAGTCTCCAGTCTGCTCCTTGCCTTTCACCCAGTTACAACAGGGGCAAACTTAAACCTCGCACAACCCAAAACAGGTATTTAAAATTCATTCAACCTAATAAATTGATTTACTGCTGGGCCAAATACTTGAAATAGTGCTTATAATCAGAAAACAGAACAAATTTAAACAAATAGCTGGAGCTGGAGCAAAGTTGGCGATTTTTGCCTTTCGGTGCTTCCGAGCAGACAAAACAAGATATCCGCTTGCGTTGAGTGAAAACATTAAAGGTCATTTCTCTCTGTGACATTTTACAGACCAAACAGCAGAGCGACGTTCTCAGCATCAAACCATAAAACAATGTCGCTAATTAGTTTCTGAGTCAAGCATCAATGTTTGCAGTGTTTAATGTCAGTCACCATTAATAATAAAAGCTAATGAAGAGGAGTGTCAAACGCTTTCATTTAACTGATGCATCCGAAGATGTCCGCCACATCCAGCGTTACTGCTGCAACATTGATTTTTTTTATTCATCATATCAAGAGTGTGCTAAATAAAATGAGCACTGTGTGAAAACCCATTATGTGATTGTGCTGTGAAATATGGTTTTCACATTATGTGTTTTATTTATAAAGAACCCATCAGACGAGGCTGATTTACGGTAGTCAATAACTGCCCAGACACAGTTTACAGTTCTGTTTTTGCTCAGCTCTGAATCCTAGATGATTAGTGTCGCCCTGATAAGTTCACTGAACAAATCAGAACTTTATTGTTGTAAGGAACAAAAGAGGCTGCAGAAGGACAAGCTGAAGAATAAAAGCAAAGCATGCATGATGGACTTCAGAAAAACAAGTGCTCTAGATTGTTAAACAAGTGCATATGACACGCAGCCGTTCAGGCCAGAGCTTTAAACTAAAATTATCAATAATAAGGAATGGCGTTATTGCTATTTTGGTGAAAAACATTGCATGATGGATCTTGTGTCAGCTCCACCAAAGCTTGCCTCACTATTTGTGATAGAGCCCTTTAGTTCAGCTAAAGTTCATTAGCTGCAGTGGACATTTTGATTTAGGGTGACTCCAAAAGCTAATCACTTGTAGATGATTACTTCCTGAGAGTTTCACTGAAATGTATCCAGTCCGCCATGAGATATTTTTGCGAACAGTCGGACAAATGAACCCATACATCTTGTTGACCTTTAGCTTTGGGCAACAGGTAATAATAAAGTAAAATAAGTAACTGTCATGGTCAAAATGCCTTCAGTGAGTATGGGGAGTGGTGGCGCAGAGGTTAGAGAAGATAGGCCTGTGATTGGAAAGTCGCAGGTTCAACTCCCTGGACTGACAACATCAAAATGTGGGTGGAACACCTGCATCCACCTTCATTTACACCACTCTGGGCCCTTGAGCAAGGCCCTTAACCCCCATCTGTTCCCAAATAAACAGGTCTCTCTTGAAAATGAGTTCTCGTGACTCAATGAGACTAGCTGAGTAAATAAAATAAAAAACATATTTTGCAGCCTATAAGTTTCATTTTTTGCATAATTTGCATGCCCTGCAACTTATAGGCCGAAGCGAGATGTTTATGAACCTTTTCCCATATTTATAAACCAATTATTGGCTGAGATATGACCGTTTTCATTCATTCTGACTGAAAATATGGAACACTACCATTTTTAGCTGCTAGAGGGCACTCAAGTAGTATGGCATGCCGTTGTGTTATATAATACCATCCATCCATCCATTATCTTTACCATTTCTTCCATTTTGGGTCACGGGGGTCGCCGGTGCCCATATCCAGCAATCACAGTGCGAGGGGCGGGGTACACCCTGGATGGGTCGCAAGTCCATCACAGGGTCACATAGAGACAAATGAGACAAACAACCATTCACTCTCTCACTCACACCTAGGGACAATTTAGAGTTACCAATCAGCCTAACATACATGTTTTTGGTCTGTGGGATGAAACCGGAGTACCCGGAGGAAACCCACGCATGCACGGGGAGAGCATGCAAACTCCACCCGAAAAGGCCCCCGGACACAATCGGCTTGCCTAAGCCCATAGGCGTAATTTACACGGGGGTTAGGGGGGTTTTGACCCCCCCAATAATTTGATCCGGTCATTTAACCCCCCCAATAAAATGAAATCATTTCGTCATTATACATATCTTACATCAATAATTGATTTTCTTTATTCATTCAAATTTTTTAGTAAAATTGCTGCATGTTTTTAACAAACTCCCTGAGGACTGACCCCCTCCCCTGCAAATAATTTGGTATCACCCATCTCACCGGCTACAGGAAGTCACGTGAGTCACGGAGCTGCTCATGAAGTTGCCCAGAAGTTTCTACATGCATGTGTTCGAAAAAGGCCTCCTTTGGTCGGACTGACTCTGTCGCTGCCCGCCCCTTGCTATGGATGTAGCTGCTATTAGCTGTGAGGTTCGCTGTTTTTGTTTGCAAGATACCACTCATAAACCACACCGCGGATTTTTAAATCAAGCTGATTTCACATTTGGTTCAGCTCAGGAGCCCATCTGCTGTAGTGAGGTAAGAAATATATTTTTTAAGCGTTTATTTAACTAAATAAAGCTCCGGTTTGACCCGCCTGGCGCCTGCATAAAATTCAGCGAACTTTTTTTTTTTTAAATCCAGCTGATTTGAACATTTCGTCAAACTCAGGAGTACGTCTACTATCACCCATAAGTCAGCGAAGAAATACTGTATATTTTTAAGCGTTTATTTAGCTAAATTTAAAGAAAGAAAGCGTCCGGTTTGACCCGCCTGGCGCCTGCATAAAAATCAGCGAACTTTTTTTTTTAAATCCAGCCGATTTGAACATTTAGTTAAACTCAAGAACACGTCTTCTATAAAGTCAGCTTAGTAATATATTTTTTCTCGCAAAGAAATAATTGTTTTTACCGTGTTTCTTTGTGAAGTTCTTCGTACTAGCTGGGTCCTGTCGCCGCCATCTTGATCAGGACAAAGCTGACGCGTCGCGTGGAGATGACGCGTATACAGCAAGAGAAATTGAATATGATGTCCCATTAAGTAAAGCAGAAATAAAAATAATTGTTAAAGATAAAATAAATGATATGTGGCAGGAGAGGTGGGATTTAGAGGAAAGAGGAAGACATTTACATAACATACAGAAGGAGGTACTCCTAAGTGACGATAGTAGTTTCATGTCTAGGAGAGAGGAAGTATGGATTAAGTTGAGGATTGGGCACACTACATTAAATAGTGGTCTAAAGATAATAGGAAAACATCCATCAGGTGACTGCTCTAATTGTGGGGTACTGGAAGGAGTGGAACATGTGTTGATTTATTGTAAGAAATATAATAAAGAGAGGAAGGCACTGGAAAGGGTAATGGGGAGTTCGGTGACAATGGTTACTTTATTGAAGAAAAATCAGTCACAGGTTATAACTAAAGCATTTGTTAAATATTTGAAAGTTACAAAATTAGCTGAAAGGATTTAATTTTATTTTAATTAATTAATTAATTAATTAATTTATTTATTTTTTGTTGAAAGTAGACTCTTGAATTACATCTCCGTCCAGTTGATGGCGGTAATGCACTGAGTTTGTAAACTGCCAGTAAACACCATCGAAGAAGAAGAAGAAGAAGAGATGACGCGTATTAAACACTGAAGCGTATAGTGTACAATTTTTTCGTGTTTATTGTTAATCACAACCCCCCCAATGTTAGACCTAAAGTTACGCCCCTGAAGCCTGCCACCTTCGTTCAGCTCGCTTGGAGCAATCGTCAAATCAGCTTCATTTTGCTGCACTGCCCCAGTGAAATGACGCTAATTTGACCATTAAAATGCATTTATTAAGTAAAATGTCTACTGAGACACACCTTTGCTATAATGTCGAGCAAACAAATAATTGTTTTAGGTGCTTATCTTGTTACATTTCAAAGAAATGCAAAGCAACTCTGCAACATCCGCTTGCCCGCTTCCGCAAATTGGGTTTTGAAATACAGCTGATTTGACCGTCAAGTGCATTTATTAAGCAAAAGTTAGACTGAAACACAACTTTACTATAATCTTGAGCAAACAAAAAAATATTTTTTAGGTGGTTATCTTGTTAAAGATTTGTTAAAGTCCTCCCGTGCACGCTCCCGCGGCGGCAGTCAACTGATTTTTGGCACAACACCGGCCCACATTTCCGGGTTGCCAGTGGTGACGCATGACAAACGTGACGCGTCAGGGGTGACGCATAATAGATGCAACTTATACGGCAAAATGACGTATTTATGGATTTTTCCACTTTATTAGACATATTTGGACTGATGCAACTTACAGGGCGGTGCGATGTGTATGGCGGAAAATACGGTACTAAAATCATTTCTCACTATTTTTAATCATTATGAGATTTCAGATTAAGTTTGTGCTACTTTTTGCAGACTTGAAACGTCTCTCTCCAGCAAAGCCAGAAAAAAAAAAGATGTTTGATATGATTTTATACAGAAATCATACCATAAACACACTGATCCTGTGTTGTTGCTGTATAATGCTGGCTTTTTATTTTTTATTTTTACTGTTTGTCTTTTTGTGCACAAATGAGCTGCACACACAAAGGTGTAGTGGAGCAGGAAAGAGATTTGGGATCTGTCAGTGAGTTGCACTGCCCTCCACTTCTCCCTGGTGTTCACCCAGCTGTGAGGACCGTGTTTGGCACGTTGGCCTTGGCACCGAGCCATACAGGAACGACAGAGAAGAAAAGAAAAAATAAACAAGAAAAATACTGACCCATTTTAGCAGGAAGACAGAAGAAAATAAAAAGCCTGCAGAAGGTTTAAGTGGACGGAGTAAAGGACACTCCTCCGCTCTGATAACTAGAGAAAGTGAGCACACTTGTGAGATTCATATATATATAACAGTTACTATAGCTAAACCTCTTTGCTACAAAAAAAATATGTGTCTGCAGCCAATTGATGATTAAACCAACAGATTCACAACATGCAATTCAACACCTTTAAAGTGGGTGCACTGATACATGTATGTTCAGAATACACCCTTATGTCCTTGCTGTAATGACAGCATGTGTAATGAAAGATACAAACATTGGTACTGTGATAAGCCAAGCCCTAAAATTAGCCATGACAAGGTCAAGGATGCTGTTTGTCCTAAAGCAAAGAGAAAGACATCTGCTTGCACTGCCTCGTCACTCCCAGTCAATGTCAAAAGTTCCTCCAGCGCTCGGCACAGCTGTCTGCTGAGTACAGTACAGAACCAAAATGATGAGAAGCAAAAACGTCAGGGAGTATATTCCCAATGAAAGCTTACCAGTTGCGTTAAAACGCTAAACGTGCTCTCGCTTGAACTCATGGATAAATGGGCTTTTGCAGACAATTTTTTTTTCCTGATACCAGCTTGTTTCTTGTTAATATTAAATAAATAAATAAAAACATACCCTTGACAATATTTCTATTTTGTTGCTTTTAATGTGGAATTTAATTGGATTTTAATTTGGATAAAATTGACATTAACTCACAGCAAGTTGTTACCTATCTGAAGCAAGGTACACCCGGGATAGGTTGACATTATGTCACAGTAAAAGTAAAATTTCTACAAATAAATAATTCAGTTTATTGAAATGAATGGAGAAAAAAATGTTTTGAGTACAGTAGTCCCTCAATACTTCACGTTTCGTTTTATTGTAGACTCACTCTATTGAGGTTTTTCAAAGTAAAACTGGACACACAATTGGATGATTAATGAATGAGCTGCACTATCGGCATGGATTTTTAAAAATATTAAATAAATTATTTAGAATTATTTAGCACTTGCTGCACTTGTGTGCAGTCCACAGCTGCAAGAGAAGCTTCCTCCTGCAGTGTGCCACATCTCCGTTCTGCAGCAAAGAAGTGGGCGTGGCCGAGAGTGCTGGCAGGTGGCAGAGAGCACATGCTTTACTCTTTAAGAACATTTAGTTTAGAAATGTTGCTTAGAATTTTGCAAGTGTGGGAAGGGTTAAAACATCTATACTGTATACTATATATATATTCATTCAACCTTTATTTATACAGGCTAGCCTCGTTGAGTCACGGGGACTCATTTACAAGAGGGACCTGTCTCACTCACACCAAACAACCATCCACTCTCACACTCACACCTAGGGTCAATTTAGAGTCACCAATCAGCCTAACAAGCATGTTTTTTGGTCTGTGGGAGGAAACCGGAGTACCCGGAGGAAACCCACGCATGCACGGGGAGAACATGCAAACTCCACCCAGAAAGGCCCCGGACCGGGATTTGAACCGGCAACCTTCTCGCTGAGAGGCAGCAGCTCTACCAGTTGTGCCACCGTGCTGCCCAATATATATATATATATATATATATATATATATATATATATATATATATATATATATATATATATATATATATATATATATATATATATATATATATATATATATATATATATATATATATATATATATATATATATATATATATATATATATATATATATATATATATATATATATATATATATATATATATATATATATATATATATATATATATATATATATATATATATATATATATATATATATATATATATATATATATATATATATATATATATATATATATATATATATATATATATATATATATATATATATATATATATATATATATATATATATATATATATATATATATATTATATATATATATATATATATATATATATATATATATATATATATATATATATATATATATATATATATATATATATATATATATATATATATATATATATATATATATATATATATATATATATATATATATATATATATATATATATATATATATATATATATATATATATATATATATATATATATTAGGGGTGTAACGGTACGCTAAAATCACATTTCGGTTCGGTTCAACTACAAGGAGGGCTCGGTTCGGTTTATTTTCGGTTTATTTTCGGTACAAAAAAAAAAGGACAAAATAAAGACTTACAAAATGTTTCTTTTGAAAATATGCCAAAAATACGTTTGTACTGTACAGTATTGTACCGGTAGTAATAAATAAAAGTGACCCATTTGGATGATATTTTAAATAAACAGCACTCTACAATAAAACTATTTTAACAATAATAAAAAATCTTAATAAATACAATAACAGTCAGAACAATAAGCAGCAACAGACTGTTTACAATCTAACTAATCAAGTTTTTGTCCAGTAGCATCAGTGTGGCTGTATTTGTCCTCATTACTGTACTCACAACTTCTTCTTGGTGGGACAGGTGCTGGAAAAGTTCAGAGTTCAGTTCAGTCATCACACACTTCTTAGCTGCAGGTGATCTCTGGTGGATGTCTGTCCCAGACTGGAAATAAAACACAATTTAAAAAAAAAGTTAATAAGATTATGATTTTGAATAAAAAAGATTATTTAGATAATTTTGATTTGATTTGATGTTTATTCATTCATTTTAAAAGAACAATACAAAACAGTTTCATCAGATACAAGAATACAAGTAGGATAAAATGAAATGAGCAGAAAGAAGATGAAATCTTATTATATCTGCCCCTTATTTCACAGTTTGTTCAAACAATGATAACCTTCAAACTACATCACAAAATGAATAACTACTTAATTTTTCTAACTGTAATACACAAACACACTAAGCTACATCATATATAGTTTTTGAGCAAGTCCTTTTTGACCTTTTTCTTAAATGTATACATTGATTTTGCATTTTTCACATCACTCTCCAGAACATTCCACAGATAATAATAATAAAAGAATACCTCTTTTTGAACGGTTGAATCTCTCACTCATCATCAGGGCAGGGCTTTGCTCCAGGGCTTGTTGACATCAGTTTTTGTTTTTTCATAAAGTTCTGCACTTTTTGAGTGATGGGTGTTCGTAGTGAGGATCAATAACTTTAAAGCCTGCGCATAATAACAACACTCAGACTTCGACTCAGATATTTAAAAACTCACAGTTTGTGTTATTGCTCTGGACTGATATGATTTACCTGACAAAAGTAGTTTAAATGCAGGCGTGCAGCTGTTGTTGTTGTTAGCGGCAAGCTGCTCGTTCTTCACTGCGGTGTTCACATTCCGATGACGTCGTTTCAAGCGCGTTCACGTGAGACGTGCCAAGAGAGAGAGAGCCAGTCTCTTCATGAAACAAAGTCCACACACACAGCGCTGAATGTGCGCGCCGCTCGTCTTTTAACAAGAAACAGTCCCAAACAGGAGACCGCAGTGAGAAGCTAACGGCTAAAGGCAGCGCGAGCTGCGCGTGCTTCGCGATAATAGCTCCGTGCGGAAACGCGGCCAGGAAATTTTGTTCCGCGGTGCATATATTAACGTTCAATGAGTGGAAAAAATAACCGAAACGGTACGCAGGTGGACCGAACCGAACGTGACGTACCGAAACGGTTCGGTAAACCCATTACAACCGTTACATGCCTAATATATATATATATATATATATATATATATATATATATATATATATATATATATATATATATATATATATATATATATATATATATATACAGGGAACCCCCGTGTTACGAACGAGATCGGGACCTAAGAACGGTTCGCAGCTCGATCCGTTCGTAGGTAGGGGGTGAAAATTATATTTAAAAAAAAAAATTATTCATTCATTCATTCATTCAACCTTTATTTATCATGCTAACGGAGCGCGCGCACACATTTAAGCATGTAAAGTAGTGTACTGTAATGTTAAACATTGCTATTCACATTTACAGAATAAATAAAAATATATTTTCTTACTTTGAGATGGTCAAAGCCGACATCTTAGGTTGCCATGCGTTGATTGTTTTCGGGCCGAGCAGCGCGGGGCCGGCAAGCCACCGCAGCTGCTCCAGGCCTGTGTTAGCTAGCTGGCTAGCTTCTGCTAGCCAAGCCATGAGCTAGTGTTGGAGCGGCGGCGCGATCAATCTGCAGCTGCTGCTCCAGCCGCTGCTCCAGCCTGAGACGTCCACAGAGCTATTCCAGCTAGTAATTAATCCACATGATGCGATCCTGGTCACCAGTGTTCAAAAGGCCGGCTCCCGTGTTAGCTCCAGTGTTAGCTCTGGAGCTAGCCAGGCCGGAGGTGTAGCCAGGCCGGCCGGAGGTGTTCGCACGGCGGCCTGGCACGATCGGCGATAAATCCGCTGCCTGAGACATCCACAAAGTTCACAGAGACGTTTCCAGCTAGTAATTAATCCATATGAAGCCATCCTGGTCACCAGTCTTCGTCCAGCTCTCGGCAGCTAACCTAAGATGGCGTCCGCCGGTGTTCTACATTAATTTGTGACCGGAGACCCCAGTGACTGAACCTTAAATAGCGTCCGGTGTTCTACATTAATTTGTGACCGTGTAAACTGAAGACCTACTTCCTGTTTCCCAAAATTGCTCAAAAATTGCTCAAAAATGATCAGAAATGATCTTTTTTATCATAATTATTATTTATAAAGCCTTTAAAACAACCAGAGCTGCAACAAAGTGATGTACACATGAAATTAAGAACATTTAAACACAAAAAAAAAAAAAAAATATATATATATATATATATTTTTTTTTAATTCATATTTTTATTAAATATGATATGTTCGTAAGTCCCGTGGTTCGCAGGTCGATGGGGTCGTAGGTCGGGGGTTACCTGTATATATATATATATATATATATATATATATATATATATATATATATATATATATATATATATGTATATATATATATATATATATTATATATATATATATATATATATATATAATGGTGTAGTGGCAGGGCTTTTGACTTGGAACCCGAAGGACGCGGGTTCGCGTCCCGGCCACTACACACCTTGGGGTGTCTATGAGTGCACATCTAATTCTCCAGCTCCCCGGGCGCTTTCTATGGCTGCTCACTGCACCACCTGGTAGGTGGTTGGGTTAAATGCAGAGACGAATTTCGTCTGTGTATGGGAAACATACGCAGATGACAGGAAAAGACATTATTATTATTATTATATATACATATATACATATACTGTATATATATACATATATACATATACATATATATATATATATACATATATACATATACATACACATATATACATATACAT
>JBBPBX010045630.1:16669-26945 GCA_038048925.1 Garcialebias charrua | reverse complement strand
ACACTGTCCTGAGTTTTTTGCATAGTGGTATAAGAGTATGAAAATTTACACCAACTCTAAAACTAAAACATTAAACATTTAATGAACATAATATTGTCCTGAGTTTTTGCATACTAGTATAAAAAAAGAGTATAAAAAGTATAACTAAAATAAACTAAAGGTTTCTAGCATTGACATTTGCAAAGTGGCAAAGCAGCGTATGAGTCAATGTACACAGTATATGTATGAGGTAGTAGTTGATGTTGTTGTAGAGGCAAAAAGTGGCATATGCAGTAAGGCACATTGGGCATCCCTAAATAAGACCGTTCAGAGCACACTGTATATGTACCAGCAGTGGTGTAGATATTAGAGTAGTGTAAATAAATGTAAACAGTAGTAATTACATGTAAGCAGTAGTAATAAAAGTAAACAGTATTAATAAATGTAAACAGAGAATGTAAACAGTATTATGATTATAGGCAGTGATGTAATACAGACATTAGTGCAAGTATGAGAAGTAGTGCAAACTGTATGAGCACATGACCGAGAGTTTAGTGAATAACCCGTTTGATGACACAGAGTCTAGTGTTAAAAACTTTGTGTTGAGTGATAATATGTGAGAAAGTTTTAGTGTTAAGGCAGTTCAAATGGGAGGGGAGGCAGAGCAGGCAGAGTGTTTAGCATTCTGACTGCCTGATGAACAGAGCTGTCTCTCAGTCTGCTGGTTCGAGCCTGGAGACTCCTCAGTCTCCTCCCTGATGGCAGCAGTCTGAAGCAGCTGTGTAGTGGGTGTGTGGGATCACCTGCCATGCGGTGGGCTTTCCGAGTGAGGCGTTTGCTGTGTAAGTCCTGCAGTGAGGGCAAGGAGGTGCCCACGATCTTCTCAGCTGCTCTCACAATGCGCTGGAGGCTCTTGCGGCAGGATGCAGTACATGCACCAAACCACACAGTGATGCAGCTGGTCAGGACACTTTCTATGGCACCTCTGTAGAAGGTGCTCATGATGGGGGTTGAAGCTCCAGCCCTTTTCAGCTTGCGGAGAAAGTAGAGACGCTGGTGAGCCTTCTTTGCCAGTGCTGCAGTGTTCCTGCTCCAGGACAGGTCCTTTGAGACGTGCACTCCCAGGAACTTGGTGCTGTCTACTCTCTCCACTGCGGTGCTGTTGATGGTCAGAGGGATGTTGGGCATCCCTCTTCCTGAAGTCCACAACAATCTCCTTTGTCTTCTCCACGTTGAGAGTGAGATTGTTGTGTCCGCACCACAAGGCCAGGCGGCTCACCTCGTTCCTGTAGTCCGTCTCATCGTTGTTGCTGATGAGACCTACCACTGTTGTGTCGTCCGCAAACTTGATGAAGTGGTTGGAGCTGTACGATGGTGTGCAGTCGTGTGTTAGCAGGGTGAATAGAAGGGGGCTCAGCACACATCCTTGTGGGGCCCCTGTGTTCAATGTGATGGTGCTAGATGTGTTACTCCCGATCCGTACTGTCTGTGGTCTCCCGGTCAGGAAGTCTAGCAGCCAGTTACACATTGAGGTGTTCAGCCCCAGACTGTCCAGTTTAAGGATGAGCTGTTGGGGGATGATGGTGTTAAATGCCGAGCTGAAGTCGATGAACAACATTCTAACATAGGAGTCCTTCGTGTCCAGATGTGTGAGAGCTGTGTGAAGGGCAGAGGAGATGGCATCGTCGGTTGAGCGATTAGGTCGGTATGCAAATTGGAAGGGATCCAGGGAGTCAGGGAGGACAGATGTGATGCTTTTCATGACTAGCCGTTCAAAGCACTTCATCAGGATGGGGGTGAGTGCTACTGGGCGATAGTCATTGAGGCATGCGGGCGTTGCCTTCTTTGGGACAGGGATGATGGTGGTGGCTTTGAAACAGGTGGGGACGATGGCCTGGCTCAGTGAGATGTTAAAGATGTCCGTGAAGACCGCTGCGAGTTCCCCTGCACAGTCCTTCAGCACACGACCAGGTATGTTGTCAGGACCAGAGGCCTTCCGGGCGTTAATCTTGATGAATGATCGCCTTACGCTGTCTGAGGACAGCGTCAGCACCTGGCCATCAGGAGAGGGGGGGAGTTTATGTGCTGGTGTGCTGTTACTTGCCTCGAACCGAGCAAAGAACTCATTCAGTTCATTCAGCGCAGAGGCTGAGCTGTCACAGGTCTGGGGGGGTGGTTTGTAGTTTGTGATGGTCTGTATTCCCTGCCACAGACTGCGTGTATCCCTGCTGTCCTTGAAACGGTGAGCTATTTTCCCAGAATACTGCTTCTTTGCCTTTCTGATGCCCCGGTCCAGGTTGTTTCTGGCTGCCCTCAGGCCCACCTGATCTCCCGCTTTGAAGGCAGCATTCCTGGCTCTCAGGAGTCTGTAAACCTCAGCTGTCAGCCATGGCTTCTGGTTAGCCCGAACAGTGATGGTTTTAAGGTTGGTTACATCATCAATGCACTTGGTGATGTATGAACATACAGTGTCTGAGTACTCCTGGAGACATGTGGTGTTGTTTGTGGTAGCAGCTTCTTTGAACATACTCCAATCTGTGGTGTCAAAACAGTCCTGGAGTGCCTCTGAAGACCCCTCTGGCCACACTCGTATCTGCTTGCGGACTGGTTTTGTGACTTTCACCAGTGGCCTGTATGCTGGCTTTAGCATAACACAGATATGGTCAGAAGCACCAATGTGGGGGAGGGGGATGGCTCTGTAGGAATTTTTCATGGTGGTGTAAACCTGGTCCAGGGTGTTGTTTCCTCTTGTTGCAAAGTTTATGTTTCTGTATGTTTTTGGAAGAACACTCTTTAAATCTGCATGGTTGAAATCACCAGCCGTGATGAGAAAAGCATCAGGATGGGCTGTTTGTTGCTCACTGATGTGCAGATATAGTTCATTTAGTGCCTCACCTCTATCTTTGCTGTTGGAGCTTGGGGGGATATATACAGCAACAATCAAAACAGCTGTAAACTCCCTCGGTAAAAAGAACGGTCTGCATTTAATAGTCATGAACTCCACTAAATGTGAGCAGTGTTTGTAGACCACAGCAGCATCACGACACCATGCGTTGTTGATGTAAACACAGAGCCCCCCTCCCCTTGTCTTACCTCCCTCGAGGGTTCGGTCCGCTCTGTAGCATGTTAGCTGCTCCAGCTGAACAGCATGGTCCAGAACGTTGTTGTTGAGCCACGTTTCCGTGAATACTAACTAACCAACTTCTCAACAGGTCAGGTTTGTGTCGTGAAAATATAAAAATAGTCCAATATATTGTATGTTGGACTATTTTTATATTTTCACGACACAAACCTGACCTGGCCAAGTCAACAATTAACAGCAATTACATTGGCTTTATAGACTAATTTTAATTTTAAACTGTACATTATTAGTTTACATTATGAATGGATCACATTCACATTGAGGTAAATAAGATAAAATCTGCTAACTTGTGAAATAAGACACGTTTTCCAGACGCGCTAGCTAAGATGGTACAGATGTGATGCTCCGCTTCTGTCAAGCATCCTAACCCCTCCCACCGCATCAACAACTGCCAGCACTAACGTAGCACTAAGCTAGCGCACCACACAGAGGTGTATCCCCCTCCTTCTTTCACCCCATTGACAAAATAACCTGAAGCGATAAATGCCCTGCCAAGCCAAGTGACCTCGGGGAAACACTGCATGAGGTGCGATGAGTTTTTGTAAGTAACCAGGAAAACCCGGAGTGGACTTTTTTTGTTTGTTTGTTTTTTAGAAAACAAAGGCAGAAAAGAGGGAGAAGGGCCAAAATGGAAAGAAGGAGATAAGAGTAGAGGAGAGAGCGGTATAAAGAGAACACAAATCATTATAATTGAAGTCTGCCTCTAGACCTGCGGAAAGAAAAAAAAGACAAAACCGATAAACCACAACAACAAAACAACATACAGTATACAGTATAATGATACTTATAACATCATTAGAAATTATTTTATATGGTACATGGTAATACAAGATGTATTTAGTGGCCACCACAACCCAACTGAGTGTGTAATCTGTAGCACTTTGAGATTTTCATTAATGAAAAGTGCGTTATAAATTGAATTCATTATTATTAGTAGTAGTAGTATCTGATAAGCACCTGAATCTAAACACCTGTGTGAGCATGCTTGTCACTATAAGATTTTTCCATAAGAATGTTCAATAGTGGATGTGGGGACCCACAGACCCGTCCCCACAGGACACAATGGCAACACAGGGAGGACCGGAGCCACAGACACACAGCGGTCCCCAAGCCCAGAGCCCCGGGAGTCCCCCAACAACCACAATGCAGAGAACCCAAGAGGCTGCAGCGACGAGCCCACAGGCCCTGCCGGTGTTACACCAATTCCTGCGACTTGTCAAAATCTGGGACGCCAGGGGGCGACAGCGTACATTCCCCCGTATGTACGTCTTGAGTGGAAGTGAGAAGAAGAGTATTTAGGTAAACTGCGTAGCTCTGCGCAGCTCTAATGAACAGTGTAGCAGGAATGAAAATGGAACACTTCCCGAATTTTGTTTCGGTCTCATTGACGGGGAAAATGTAATGAGTATGCTGAACGCAGACGGACCATCGCATTCAATTGCTGTTGTTTAAACATTTTGTAGCTGCCATCAAGGGCAGATCTCATTTTATGCATTATTCAATATTCAGTTAAAGAGAGCAATAAATATTAGTGTTTAATATAAAACATTTAATAATCGATAAGTAACAACTTTCAGTAATTTATGTTGTTAAGGTTCATTTTTTGTGTTAAAATGCATTGAAATGTATGGGGGAACGTATATTTTGTTCCGCATGCCACGTTGTTTCCCTTGGAGTAAGATTGATTGACACAGTTGCCATGGAAACCGTTAGAGAACCGTTACTGCAGAAGAGACTACTACAAGAAGTTCCCCCTGAAGACAAAGGGGTGTTTTACGTTTCTTTTTGTAAGAAGAAGCTGTAGAAAATCGTCTTTATTCCTCTGGAGTTAATGTGGCCAATGAGGTATGATTTATTGTTTTATTTGTGTATTTTACAGTACAGTATTTGTCTTTTATTTCTGTAAATCTTTATTTGCCGTGAACTAATTTAGGTCTGTGTTTCTTTTTAGTTCTGACGGCATTTTTGGGGCATTAAGTTAAGTTGTCTACAATAAATGTCTGTTAAAACCCAAGAACGACGTTGATCCATGAATGAACTCGAGAGGAGTAACAGTCAGAACTCAGCCTTTCCTGCCGCTCCGTGCTACAGTCAGAACTCACGCCTGGTCGTGTCGCAGTCAAAGTCAAGCCTGCGCGTCCACAGTGAGAAGTTAACGGTTGAGAAGTCAACGGCTCAACGGCTGAGTACGTGCGTCAGAGAACACCTGCTGCTGGAATCTGAGAACGCCTGCTAGTGCTGGAGACAGGAGTTTAGCGTGGTTGATCTACTCAAGTAACACCTTTAAGATAAGTTAATGGTGAACAGTTGAATTAACCTAGCTAACTTTAAGGGACTCTGTTAAGTGCTTAAAAGGGTAACCTGCTGTAAAGGGCACAAGTTTAAAGTTAAGAAGTTGTTTGTTTCATACAAACAAATTAAGTGTGAACAAAAGAAGAAAAAGTGTGCATTAAGTTGTATAATTTTGTTTGACATTGAAATTATTTTCTGTTTGTAACAAATGAAAGATTTTTTATTCTGATTTAAGGTTTATAATACCACACTTAACTTGATCTTTGAAGAGAAAATTATTTCAGTTTGTAAATATATTCAAAGGGTGGTATTTAAAAGGGAAATTAAACTCAACACATTTAGGTTCATTTTGAAAAGAAAGGAAGAACGGGATTATTCAAGTTTATAAACACATTAAAGGGTAGTATTTAAGCTAAGTTAAAACTACAGACTTTAATACAAGGACACCAACGTTAAACTGAATTAATAAGGCCCAAAGTAAACAATGAACAGTGAGAAAGCCATGCAAAAAGACTGTGATGCTGAATCGGTGAGATGGAGCGAAGCTAGCTCTGTGTTCACCTCAAGAGCCTCCCAAAGTTCTAAACAACCAAGTGCACGTTCAAGCTACTCAAGCAAGCTGTCTGTCAAAAGGCAAGAAGCAGCAGCAGAACTGGCTGCAATGGAAGCTACTCTAAAGATAATGGAAGAAATGGAATCTGAAAGAAAGAAACTCGAAGAGCTTGAATTAAAAAACAAAGAAAGGCTTGCAAAACAAGAAGCAGAGAACGCTGAAACTCAAAGAGCATTAGAGCAAAGGAGAAGAGAGCTTGAACGTTTAGAAACTGTAAAGCAAATGAACGCTGCCAAAGCACGGCTGAAAGTGTATGAGCAAGAATGCAACTCGGATGATGAAATATCAGGGCTTCTGCATGGTACGAGCAAACCAAGAAGGACCACATCAAATCCAATAAGCCCGCCTGAACCAAAGCTTGCATCTTCAAACCTCAATCCAAGTGCACAACCATTTATTAGGTCACAAGTCACCTCAAGTCAGCAACCTAGTTATGCCACACAAGAAGATGGAATAATGGTACTAGCTAAGGTTTTAGCAGAGTCCATTAACGTTAGCCGTCTACCAGTTCCAGAACCTGCTGTTTTTAGTGGTGATCCTATCAAGTACAAGGACTGGAAAATTTCTTTTCAAATGCTTATTGAAAGAAAGAACATCCCAGTAAGTGAAAAGATTTACTACCTTCGAAAGTATGTTGGTGGTCCCGCAAGAAAGGCTATCGAAGGTTACTTCCTGCTGGAAACAGATTTGGCATACCACACAGCTTGGAACACTCTGGAGGAAAGATATGGAAGTTCATTTATGATCGCCAAAGCCTTCAGAGATAAGCTTTCATCATGGCCGAAAATTGGACCAAGGGACAGTACTGAACTAAGAGAGTTCTCAGACTTTCTCAGGAGCTGTGAAGCAGCAATGTCTCAGATAACAAGTCTTGAGGTTCTAAATGACTGTAGTGAGAACCAGAGAATGCTCAGCAAGCTTCCTGATTGGCTTACAGCAAGATGGAATAGAAAAGTCATTCAGATTGAAGAGGAGTATGGTTCATTTCCAACATTTAGCAACTTTGTTGACTTTATCACAAGAGAGGCCAAGATAGCGTGCAACCCAGTGACATCGCTACATGCGCTTAAAGCAAATGACTCAGAGAAGCTGAAACCCTTAAAGGCTCAAAGTGTTGGAGCAAAGGTGTTTGCAAGCAGCTCAGAAGAGAAAACAGAAACAAACAAATGTGTATTCTGTGAAAAATTAAATCACAGCATTCACACATGTCGAAAGTTTATGGAAAAGACGCTAGTTGAAAGAGTGGAGTTTGTGAAGCTAAAAGGACTGTGTTTTGGATGTCTCAGCTTTGGACACCTGTCTAAGAAATGTGAAAGAAGAAATATCTGTAACACCTGCCAGGGAAAACACCCAACGTGCCTACATGAAGAACGAGACAAAGAATTCAAAAGAAATAAGGACAGAGATAAAGAACAAAGAGAAATTAAAGGGATGAAAGAAGCCAGGGAAACCAAACAAACCAAAGAACAAAGTAAAGAAACTTTAAGTGAGGCAATCTCAAACCGTGTGATCCAAGGTGACAAGAGTGATCTCACATCTACAGTGATTCCAGTTTGGTTATCCACAGTAAGCAACCCAGAACAGGAAATGCTAGTATACGCCCTTCTGGACACTCAGAGCGACACTACATTTGTTTTGCAAGAAAAGGCAGACGTTCTGGATACAGAAAAGAGAGATGTAAAGTTAAAGCTCTCTACATTGTCATACAAAGAGGAAGTTGTTCCAAGTCAAAGGATCTCAGGGCTACAAATCAGAGGTTTCTACTCATCAAAGAAAATCTCCCTTCCTACTACATACACAAGAGAGTTCATCCCTGCCAATTTAAACCATATTCCCACACCCAAGACGGCGAGAGCATGGCCACATTTGGAGCACCTCGCTGATGAAATAGCACCTCTGATTGAATGTGATGTTGGTCTGCTGATAGGTTATAACTGTTCACAAGCACTGGTACCTAGAGCAGTTGTGTCAGGAAAAGACAATGAGCCTTTTGGCCAAAAGACAGATCTCGGCTGGACAATAGTTGGAGGTGTTGATCCTTGTGTGAACTATGGAGACATTATTGGATGCAGTCACAGGAGTATTGTCAAAGAAGTGCACTACGTTTGTCGCACCCAAGTCAAAGAAGTTGTCACACCATCAGATGTGATCAAAGTGATTGAGGCTGATTTCAATGAAAAGAAAGTGGAAGATTCTCACCTCTCTCAAGAGGATTTACGCTTCACTACAACAAGTTTTCTCTGGCAAGAAGAGCTTCCCAATAAAGAGGCTAAGGTGGGAGAACTTCAATCAGAGGACCCCAAAGTATGCAAAGAAGTTGTACACCATACGTCGTCAAGGGTGGATTCTCTGGCAGAACGTTTTGTGAAATTCTCCAGCTGGTCAAAACTAGTCAAGGCTATTGCAAGACTTATGAGATTTGGAAGAGAGTTTAAGCAGAAGCAAAGAAAAACCCATGAAGCCACAAGTCTTGAAGAAAGACAAGAAGCTGAACTTAAAATCATAACCATGGTACAAGGGTCAGTCTTCTCCAAAGAAATCAAGGAACTTCAGTCCCGAAAAGAGTTAACTGAAGACAAGATAAACAGACTCTATCGACTCAATCCCTTCCTGGACCACAAAGGAGTCCTCCGAGTGGGAGGTAGATTAGAGCAAGCTACGTTACATCCACACGTCAAGTATCCAGCTATTTTACCAAAGACCAGCCATGTCACAAGGTTGCTGATTGATCACTATCATCAACGAGTGAAACATCAAGGTCGAGGCATGACAATAAATGAGCTAAGAGCAAACGGCATTTGGATAGTTGGGTGTAGTCGAGCAGTAGGCTCATATATCTACAACTGTGTGAAATGCAGGAAATTCAGACGTGAGACTACAGCAAAAACTAAATGGCAAAGAACAAGGAGAAATGCTAAAGTCAATGACACAGTGATTGTGCAAGATGACACAGAGCCTAGAAACAAGTGGAAACTCGCTAAGGTCACAGCGGTGTATCCAAGTGAAGATGGATGTGTTCGCAAGGTGCAGCAGTTGATCAGTGACTCTGTATTAGATTGTCATGGAAAGAGACTCAAACAAGTACATTTGGACAGGCCTATTCATAAGACAGTTACACTGCTAGAGGCAGAATAGACCCACTCACAAGTTCATAATAGAGTTATAATAGAAATCACAAGTGATTTGGTGGGAGTGTAGCTGCCATCAAGGGCAGATCTCATTTTATGCATTATTCAATATTCAGTTAAAGAGAGCAATAAATATTAGTGTTTAATATAAAACATTTAATAATCGATAAGTAACAACTTTCAGTAATTTATGTTGTTAAGGTTCATTTTTTGTGTTAAAATGCATTGAAATGTATGGGGGAACGTATATTTTGTTCCGCATGCCACGTTGTTTCCCTTGGAGTAAGATTGATTGACACAGTTGCCATGGAAACCGTTAGAGAACCGTTACTGCAGAAGAGACTACTACAAGAAGTTCCCCCTGAAGACAAAGGGGTGTTTTACGTTTCTTTTTGTAAGAAGAAGCTGTAGAAAATCGTCTTTATTCCTCTGGAGTTAATGTGGCCAATGAGGTATGATTTATTGTTTTATTTGTGTATTTTACAGTACAGTATTTGTCTTTTATTTCTGTAAATCTTTATTTGCCGTGAACTAATTTAGGTCTGTGTTTCTTTTTAGTTCTGACGGCATTTTTGGGGCATTGTAAGTTAAGTTGTCTACAATAAATGTCTGTTAAAACCCAAGAACAACGTTGATCCATGATTGAACTCGAGAGGAGTAACACATTTAATTAATAAATCTGTAAATGATTAATAAATGTTTCCAAGTGCTTTGTTGGGAGGGAGATTGGTTTCAAAACTTGCTTATCAGTAATTTTACTAAACGTATTTTATATTCATTTATTTTACATTTTAATTTGTTACAGCTGATGTTTTAACTGTGTTTGTTGTTTGTATGATATTTTTCTTGCTGTGAAATGTTCTCCTTGGGTGTCCTGAAAGGCGCTTTTAAATGTTTATGTTTATTAAATTTGTTCATTTTTTTTTTACAAAAGAAACACAATACAAGACAATCCCATTAATGATACGTACACAATGTAAAAAAAATGAAAGGTAGCAGAAAGAAGAATAAATCTTATTATATCTGCCCTTTTTTTCAAACAATCAGATTAAACAATAATAATCTTTCACCAGCAGTACTAAATGACTAACTCTTTCTAAATAAATATATATATATATATAT
>JBBPBX010045630.1:0-16281 GCA_038048925.1 Garcialebias charrua | reverse complement strand
CCATTATAAATCTACATGTGGTGTCTGTCATGGTCCGACCCGATCCTAAGCCTATCTCTGAAACATGCAGAGCCTCACACCTCCAATCTGTTACAGGTAAGATAAATGGGGATACAAATGCGCAAAATACTAATGATGACAGGAGTCATAAGAAGGACCAGACACTGCCTTTACATTCAGAAGAAGATTGGATGGTAAGAAAAGAACAGATGGGGAGGAGATGTTGGCTCGAGGATGTAAAGAGACCCAGTTAGGATGCAGCTTCATCACCATGAACAAATAAAGCAGAGAGGAAAGACTGCTCCAGTGTTAGTGTGAGGGAGAGCATGTCCGCTCCTCTCAAAGCTCCTGTGCAACAAGAGGACACCCCCCACAGTCCAGAAGAACAACGAACCACCTGACTGTGCATGAAGGGTGGAACATTGTAGATGTTCTTAGGATCACTGCTTGGTGTGGTCCCTTCCTCCAGGGTCCAAACGATGAAACGCACTACAATCTCATCATCAGAGAAGAAAAATACAACTAGATTTCACTCCTAAATAAAGGGATCTGTTTATCAAATATAAGTATATGTGTTTAAAGAAGGAAAAAGCTGCATACATCAATATTAAATGTCATTAATATAATATCACATTTACTTAGATTTTTATAATACATCAACGCGTTTGCAGTTTACTGCTGCATTCTTTACAAATCCACAGTATAAGTTGTGCCTTTTTTGGAGAAAAGCGGAGGTGGGTTGTTAATGTCGAGGTGTGTTCCTAGTTAAGGCGTTTTTATGTACCAATAGCTTTTCACAAAGTGCTCTGCATTTGGGGCGGTCAAGGAACAAACCCATGAGTTGAACAGGAAGTAAAGATCCTATTTGGTTTTTAAGAATGCTTTCAAATAAGCCTTGGAAAGAAACCCTCTGGAGACGACTGAAGAGAAAAGCTGTTGGTTTAGTGACTCCGCTCGGCCGTCAGGAAGGAGACGAGGACATGATGGTTGCTATGGAGACCTTTTCTAGAGGTGGTCATGTAGTGGTTTGTACCAGCGACTGGACAGAGTGATGGACGGCTGAGTCCTTGTATACAAGCCCCGCCTCTGTCAGTCACTGTGATAACAAAGGCCCCGCCTCCTCCGTCAGGTGATCTGCCTGTCACGCTGCTCCTCACGCCCACACCGCCTTCTAAACACCTTGCAGATGTAGTCCGCTCATGCCCCCCAGTGTCTCTGAAGCTCCTCCACATCCTGTCTTTGAACATCTGTACACAGAAACTCAGTCCGTCTAACAGTTGCTGCTGCTTCTGAACTCTCCATTCTCTGTAATCTGCAGTTTGCTGGGGTTGGTGGGGGAGAGCCCGTTGCGGGTCTGCATGCTATAACGTTCCTTCAGCTGACTGAGAGCACTCATCAAACGAGCGTTGGCAGCGTCCAGTGATGCTATCCGCTTCTCCTGCAAACAAAGAAGAACAGAAACAGCTCCAGATGAATCACCGAGGTGAAGTCCACACTTTGGATTCTGATCCTGAAGGCTCTGCAGGATTTACTACGAGGCTCAAGCCTATTTAGATCATCAGCCTACCTCTGAATGGCAACATCTAACACCTACTGTTGTTTATAGATCCCAACCAGTTTAATTTGCCAGTTTATTGTTGGGGGATCAGAATGAAAAACTTACAGGTGATTTCATCAACTACATCAGGAACGAAGTGGGAATAAATTCATAAATTCATTCTCGCTTGCTCTCGGTGGAAGGCAGACGCGTCCTCCTCCACCCGCTTCGGATGTTATCAACCATAAAATGGCCCTTATCAATGATTATCACCCCCATACCTAGCGGTCAGGATGCCCCTACTGTACCTACTAGTAGGTTTAAAGGTACGTTGTCACCATTACAAGCGATGACAGCAGACTCCGTCTTTAGCAAAGTCTTAAAGTCTCGACTAAAGCCTCTGGTGTTACGTTTAGGGTCTTGGTTAGGTTTAGGCACAAGGGTAAGGGGGTTAGGTTTAGGGTTGGTCCTCTGGGTCAGGTTTAAGGTTAGGTTGAGGAAAACGGTTACATAAGCTGAAAAAAACAAAAACGCTACACTTCCGTGTTTACGGAAACACGCTGCCTACTCACAGCGATAACAATTCTGATAACGTTCTGTTAAACATGCTAGTAGGTAGATTGTGACCTATTCACTGCTACGAATGGGGATGATAATAATAATAATAATAATTAGGGATGTCCCGATCTGATCACGTGATCGGAAACCGGGTCCCGATCACGTGATTTCAGACTCGACTTGACTCGGGCGTTACACACCGATCAGGGATCGGATATATATGTGTATATTTATTCTAAACACAAACGGGAATATTATATTAACTGTATGTTGAGTTACAGAGTCAAATTGTCTCGGAACAAAACATGCACAATAGTTTTGCAGCAGTGCCTGCCGTAAAGCAGTGCCTGCCGTAAAGCGGTGACTGTCGTAAAAAAGAAGCGGAACGCGGCATTAACTTGAAGTGGAGGCAGCGATGTCTGTGGTGTGGAGATATTTTAAAGTGGATGACAAATGGAAAGTTCGTATTTCAAGAGGAGGTAAGGAAAAGGCTGCATTTAACACAACAAACCTGATTAGGCACATCAGAAACAAACACCCGACACAATACACAGAGTTTAACCAGACAACCCAGCCGAAGACGAGCCAGCTCACGCTGCAAGAGACTTTATATTTATCTCATAAAGAAAAACATACACTTCCTTCTGTGAAGCCACAGGAGGAGAGTTAAGGAGTGCTGTTCAGAAAAGCATGTTACTAGCCTTATTTTATAAAACTGACACTTTAAGTTTATTTGTTTACATGCCTGCTCAGGTTCTGGTTCTGGCCAGGTTGTGGTCAGGTTGTGGTCAGGTTCTGGCCAGGTTCTGGTCAGGTTCTGGCCAGGTTGTGGTCAGGTTCTGGTCAGGTTCTGGTCAGGTTGTGGTCAGGTTGTGGTCAGGTTCTGGTCATGTTCTGGTCATGTTCTGGTCATGTTCTGGTCATGTTCTGGTATTTTAAGTTGAGCTGCTTATTTTAAATTAGACATTTTTATTTCATACTGTTGCACTAAACTTCAATGTGAAGAATTTTATTTTAAATCTTATTACTTGATTGTTCAATCTACCTCACAGAAGTACTCTGTTAAATGTTAAGGTAAATAAAATAAAAATTAAGGGACATCTGGATCTGTTTCTTTTTTTTCCCTTCATTTTTAAAAAAGTATCGGATCGGGACTCGGTATCGGCCAATTCCTAAAATTAAAGGACTCGGACTCGGACTCGGGGCCAGAAAAACCTGATCGGGACATCCCTAATAATAATAATGTCACATTTTTGTCATCTGTGTATGTTTCCATACAAGACGAAATTTGACTCTGCATTTAACCCAATCACCACCAGGTGGGGCAGTGGGCAGCTATAGAAAGTGCGCCGGGGAGCAATGGGGATGAGGTGTGCTGCTCAAACACACCACAAGTTATGCCGTGACTGGGGTTCGAACCTGGATCCTTTGGGTCCCAAGTCAGGTTCCCTGCCACTACACACAGTTGATAACGCTCATTGTATGGACTGACAACATCCAAACCCACTGTTTCCTCTGCTTGGTCCCTTGCCCGTCCCTGCTTTGCTCTTTGACTTGTGAACCTTTTTCAGAGCCCCCCTTTTTTTGCAAACCTTCCAAATTGTTTAAATATGGATTTGATCAGCTGGTCTCTCGAAATTGATCCGTTTTTCTCTACAGGTATTCAGGGTAAAGGGGAACCCTCTTACCTCGCAAATTTCTCCTGGGATATTATGGAAACAAAGATGATCTGTCCCCCCTCCCCACCCTCTCCCTTACCCAAGGTCATGGACCTGCGATAGAGCTCAGCCGAGCTGGCTGATAAACAAACACTTCTTATCAGGACTATGGCTGGTGGGGCGGCTCTGGACTGTGCTGTGAGTATGACCTTCCTTCAAACTCAATGCCTCCCCTGGTGCAGAAACCTAGGAGATGCAAAGGCGCCAAGGGCTGCGTCGCTCACCTGGTAGCCTTGCTGGGACCCCAACCCCCTACCCACTCCACATGCATATGTACTGTATTATGTCTATTTATGTTGCTTTTCTGTGTTTTTTTTTATGCCTCAAATCGTGCCCTGTCTAGAACATGGTGTGAGAGATCTTTCTTTATACCTTTCTCCTGATGCTTTTCTTCCCTTTTTCTTATCTAAGCAACAACAGCAGCACATGTTAGAAGCCGCAGCCCTGTACACTTCCATCCATCTTTTGGACGGCTGTACGGAAAGTAATTTGGTTGTACTTCACTGTGCAAGGATAATAAAAGCATTCTGATTCTGATATTACGATAAACACTGTAAACACAAACATGGCTCTGTGTTCAGTCCCTTCATGTTTTAGTAACACATTACTCTAAACTATTTTTTTTAAATAAAAGTATAATTTAAAAAGTCCTTTCATTTTCTAAACTAAATTAACAAACCCATTTGATGAAGACTAGGATGGTGTTACAGTACTCAGGACCCCTCCAGTGGTACTCTGAATTTTCTTTGATGAATTATTCTTTTAAAAGTTAAAAAAGCTACAAAAAGTTGAACTGTACTGTAAAACTAAACAGTAGAGAGAGAGAAGTGGTTAAAGCAGAATATGATCCAAATAGAAACTACCCAAAACAAAAATGGAATGGAGAATCTTTTTGAGAACTCTGGGCAATTGGAGTGAATGATGGTTGACCTACTGGATATTTAGGAAGCACCGGTGTCTTTATAGGACCGGTGAACAATGAAAGGGGCAAAACAGAGGCACAGAGGAAGAGTGCAGACTGCAGTGGATGTGGAACTGTTCTCAACGATGAATGCAGGAAACACTTTTTAAACCGGACCCTTAGATCAAATTTAGGGGTGGTTACTTGTCTTGATGGTTTCCCCTGAATAAGTCTAATGAGTCTGACATGTCAATCAAGAACTTTCCTCCTTTGATAGGAGATAAAATGTGAACATTATTCACATTATTACATTTAGTTAGCATCTCTGGGTTTCTTTGAACATTGGGACACATCTTCAGTTGTGGACTTTGGGCTTATCGTGTATTTAGGCTGCTATACACCCTGACCCAAGGAAAGTTCAGCTGAGGATGATCAGGTCTCAATGTGTGGACAAGTCAGTGGAAAGGTTAGGGTTAGGATAAAGAACCTGATTTGGGCTTTAGACTAGATTTAGGCAAGATTTTGTAGTTTTTTTAATGTCAAATCCACTATCTATTTGAAACGATGGTGAAACAATGGCACTCAGAGAACATGGTGTTTTCTGAAGTGGTACTTGTTATTAAAAAGTTTGAGAACCATTCAGCTATGGGGAACACACCAAGGTCTGAGAAATTCCTTGGGTGTCACTCTGGGTCAGGGTGTCCAGTGATTATGATCAAAACATCCCTATGATCCCAAGGACCACTACTTATGATGGGTCCCAGATCCATCAATCCTGGATCCATACCAAACACTTACAGTTTGAGGCCTTGATCCACATCAACTCAAGATGCTAAATAAAACAGATAGTCTCAGTCAGTGCAACTATTTGACTTTCTATTCCTCTGACCAGTTGATAGACAAGGCAAAGAGAGTCAATGAGACAATTCTTCCCCTCTTATTCTTACCCCACTTATCCACTTATTCTTCCCCAATCCAGTAACTCTAACCCACAATAACCTCAACCTTAATTACCCTGTTTATTCTTCTTTTTTCCTCTAACACACACTACCTCACTGAGCTGTGTTAGTTTGATCATTCAACCCGGACCACTGTTGACAGGACATGTATTTGTTTTAAATTTTACATTAATATGTTGTACAGTACCATTCTGCAGTGAGGACACATGAACAAAAGCTGGAGATCAAATCGGATCCAGTTTAAACAAACTCTTTACCACCATTTTTCTGCTCACTTTCCATTAAATTATGTTTTCAGTTTTCTATAGTCAGAATATTTAATATTTGAATATTTTGTTCAGTACGAAAGGGAGTTGAGAGATTCTGTTTGAGCTTTTTAAAGCCACAAGGTAATCTGTTCTGAAGGCAACATTATTTGGTTTTCTAGTGGCCCGAGGGCACAGAAATATTTAAAACATAGATAGTAAATGCACAGTGAGTGTTTCCTAGTCGGCATATTTAACAAAGCACACTGACTTGCGCATCAATAATCTTCTGTTTGGAGTCAACGACTGCCTGCATGTCAGAGTGATCCTTCTTCAGCTCCTCTTCCACCGACATTAACCTGAACATGGTAAGAACATGTGTTACAGTCCCAGAACAAACACAACAATGCTTCTGCACATCTTCAGCTTCGTACCGGCTGATGATGCTCTTCATCTGGAGATCTTTATCATCCTGCTGTCTGCGCAGACGCTCCTCTGACTCCTCCAGCCTGGACTGGTACTCCATCAGAACCTTCTGGGCCTGCTCGTCCTGACCCTTTAGGCGGGCCTCGTACTCCTCCAGCTTCTGCACAGACGCCCTCAGTTTCTCCTGCAGCACTGTGATCTCCTGCTGGTACTGAACAGAGCAGCAGAGATGGAACTGAGATGAGAATTACAATTAGGGACAGAAAGAGGTTTCTGCATTGCTGCAGGAACATCATGTGGTCAGTTTTGTTTCAAGTTGCACTAAAGTTTCCACCAAAAAGGTCTCAACAAGCTCAGAGTTCATTCTAGGTAATGAGCTGATTTCATAGGAGCTTCAGCAAAACCCAACTGGACTTTTCGTTCTAGGTCTTTAAAATGGTTCGTCTCATCTGGAATGTTTTTCAGATTAAAACTTTGCAGCCTTTTGCTAAATTTAGAAGTATCATGATCTGGATGAGCTTCAACCTACCACAAAAAATAATTCTGAGAAGTACATGTATTAAGATACAGCTCAATTTGGTTCAATTCAATTTATTTATCTAGCGCCAAATCACAACCTGATGTTCCTCTCCTGTGAAGTATTCTGACGTTATTAGAAGATAGAAAATACTTCACCTGCCCGACTCCCAGATTGTTTGTTCAAAAACAAATATCAGGAAGCTCAAAAATATGTAACCTGTCCAGCTGTTTCTACACTTCTTTCTCCATCTATGACCTCCAAATGGGTGTGTGGATCCCATGGAACAGATTACGGTCATTATGAAATCCTTCCTTAAAGTGACAGACCCCCCTACTGGACCCTATGTGCATCAAATGGACCCTGCCTGGTTCTTGAATGTGACCAAGGTATTAAGTCTGCTGGACCCTATCAGCTCTGCTTCTTCTCCTGCTGTGACCAAAGCATCAACACTGCTCGCTTCTAGGTGACCAAGGTCAGGACCCTTCTGGATACAGATGCTATGGACACTGCTCGGTTCTGGGATCAAAGTATCAGCTATCAACCCTGCTCAGCTTTCTGTTGTAAATGTGTCACAAAGCAGGTAAAAGAAGCTAAGCTGTCAGTGGGGTCAAATTCTACTATTAGTTAGTGCAGGTGGTATAGAAATGATAAAATAACCCTGAATGGTAAGATGATAAGGGCCGGTGTACAGATTATTTTACTTTGTTTGCAGCATTCACTAGAAAGGCTTTCCCTAAAACAAATGTAATCTGGATGGCAGCACGTGTTGCTCCATCATTCAGCAGCAGTGATCACAGCAGTCTCATGTCGTGTGCCAGCTGACCAGGACTTCATCAGTGTGAACGCTTCATTCTCATGCAGTCTGGATCAGATGGAATGAGAATTTTCTTATCCAGTTTTCAGTTTGAACTTTGCTGCTTGCATGCAGCTGATCACCAAATCTTTGGGTGATTTCATTATTTGCTTCTTCCGTGACAAAGTGTGTAAATGATCTGTGCTGAAGTTCAGCAACTTGTTGAGGTGTTTGTCTCAGGAAGCTGCAGTTTCTCTGGTCAGACTCCACTTGTTGCCTTCTTTGGTCGCGCTCCCTCCCAGAAACTGTGTGCTGTTTGGATGAACTTCCTTCTCATTACAAATGGAAAAATAGCCAAGTGTGGGGGTGGTTGGGGGGGTGGGGGGGTGGAGGTAGGAGGCATGTTAGACGTCACCCAACCAAAGCACAGAAACATGAAGCAGAGAGATGGAGAACAGCTGCAAGCAGAGGAATCAGCAGGAAGCACTTTTTTCTTTGTCTGACACTCAGCTACAAACATGTAGACAAACACACACATGCACACACACATGCACGAACAGACACACCTGTCTGAGTTTAGTGATAGTCTCTGTGTGTGTGTTTGGGGGACGGGCAAAGAGAGAACTGGGCAAAGCTTCTCATCGCTCACATTAAAACAAGTAAAACGATGATGATATGATAAATTCTTCTTGATATTTTAAAAGTCCATTAAAAGCTTCTGATAACCATTTTATTGTTTGAACACGAGACAAATGGTTTTTTAGCAGTAACAAATTAATTCAGCTGCTAGAATAGACAATTCCCCTTTTCTCATCATAAATAACAGTTTGTTTAAATTTTGGTTTAAAAAAAAAGAATCAGGATCAGGATTTTCAGATGAACTGTCCAACAGCCTACTGAACAAATCACTGACCTTATTTAAATAAAGGATCATTAACAGATTCATGAATCTGGCTTGCTCTTGCAGATAATCTTGTTTTTAATAATGACTGCTGGATTCTGGTGAGACTCAACCTCTTGAACCAGAAGCAGGCTCAGTGGGAACAAACCAGCAGAGAATAAAGGGTCGAAGAGTGATGTGGATTAATGAGTGACAGAGCAAGAAAAGATTAGTAAGGAGGAGAAGTGTGGGGGTTTGTTAAAAAGTGGGGTTCTAGAGGTCAAAGTTTACCTTCTCCACCTCAGTTAGATGGTCTGTGTGTCTCAGTGACTCGGGCTCCATCCCCTCATGGTCTAAAAACTGCACATTCATATTCAACAGCCAGGCTGCTGTACGTTCCAACGCACTGGGGTTCACTGGGGAGGGGGCCTGGTGAAACCAACACACACACACACAAACACACACACACACACACACAAACATGAGCTGATTGACAAGGGTAGGGGGGTAGCATGGAGGCTGCAGTAACAGAAACAACAGAAATAAGGCTGAAATGCAGCGATACATTCATGCAGCAGGTGGAATGGATTCACACTCGTCCTCAGACATTAAAATCATATGTATCAGAAAATTCAGAGCTGGGTCAGAATTTCTCGAGTATCAAACTTGCAACATTGAAAGGAAATACACCAAATTATCAGAGTGAACTAAAATCAGTGAGCAAATGGCTGAGTTCTGTTCTAGACCTAATCTTGGGTGGTGGGGATGAGGATACCCCCCCTAGCTTGTTCTTGTGGATCTCCCCTTGCTGTAGCACCTTGGGTGGGCATAGTCAGTGTCATTGTGGGAAAGAGTTCTCCTGCAGATGTTGAAACAGTTGTTTTTAAGTCAAAATGGATGTTGGGTTTCAAAGTTTCCACATCCTTCTTATTTAGCCCCTCCTTCAAGACTTTTTTCATTCAACCTTTATTTATACAGGTTAGTCTCAATGAGCCTCGAGGACTCATTTACAAGAGAGACCTGTTTGTATATAGACTCTACAGTATATATATAAGACTTGTTTGTATAGAAGAATCCAACAGGGTTCAATTCTCTGCCCTCGTCCATAAAGGTCTTGTTCCAGTAGCCCATTTCTCATCATGATGTCCTGATTCCCCAACATCTGAGTCAGACCTTATCATCCATCTGTTCACCCACCTACCTACCTGTCTGACAGAGTATGAAGGTTATCTGGGTGTTTCCAACGACGTTATATGAATGAACACCCAGTTCAGCCTATTTTTCCACATGGGCTGTCAATATATATAATCCCACAAGATCACGGCTTTAAACCCTGATGCAAACATATGAGCAAGAGACATGAATTATGTAATTCCAACTTGTTTTTGGCCTGGATTAACAAGGTACATGTCAGATGTTGGGGAATCAACACATTAAAGTGAGAAATGGGCTACCAGAACAAGACATGAGGAGAGACACTTTGAGATTTTCATTAATGAAAAGTGCGTTATAAATTGAATTCATTATTATTATTATTATTACATGAGAGGTCAGAGAACATAATGCTGCTGGATATGACAAACAGCATTAAAGTAAACAGCACCAAGTCATTAGTTCACGTATGTGGATGACACCTGGATTACAAAGTAGAATACAGGTGGTCCCTGACTTACAAGCAAGTTCCGTTACTATGAGTATCTCGTAAGATGAAAATGTCGTACGTCGGAACACGAAACACGTGTTCTCGTAAGTCCGGATTTTTGGTCGTAAGTCGGAAAATGTATGCTAGCGCTACTACGAACACTCGTTTTTCATCACAAACGTTCATACTAGTTCATGAACATGCTCAGAAACTTGTTTACAAGCGGTTAGCTAACACACTTTCATCTAAAAACACATAAAAGTGCTGTATTTTTTGTATGTTCTTTACAAATTTACTGCTCGTTGGCCAGCTCGTAAGTCCGGAACCTCATAAGTAAGAGCGCTCGTAAGTCAGGGACTACCTGTATAAACTCATGAAGACGAAGACTTCAGCAAACATCATCTCGGTGCGCTAAGGCTAAACCAAGCTAACCAGAGAGGAAAATGACAAGCAAGCCCAGTGAGAAGGGATATAAAGGATGTGGGGACTTTGAAACCTAACATCCAGAGAGACTCAACAACAACATCATACCATGTTCCAACATTTGCAAGAGCAAAATTATACCACCCCTACACAGTAAAAAAAAAAATCTGTAAAAAAACGGAAAATGTCCTGGTAATTTTCTGCCAGTACATTCTCTGTTTTTTTACAGATATTTCCGTAAACCCTAAAACTGATTTTTCCTGTAATTTAACAGTTTTTTTAATGTATAATTTACATAAATTTCTGTTAATCTAGGGTGCCAGGTAAATGGAGTCCTCTTTCGCGCTTCTTCTCAAAGGTTCTTGTTCCCAGGGTGCTTTGCGCGAAAAAAAATTGGAGAAACCCCTGTAAAAAATGATAACGGAAAATTCCTTCACACTTCCACAGTACATTTACCTGTTTTTTTACGGATTTTTTTTTTTTTACAGTGTAGAGATAGATGAGATATAGCAGAAGTTAGGAGTACTTTCAGTAGGATTAACTCTCACAAAGCAAGGATGTGTGTTGAGCCCTCTCCTGTTCACTCTGCTCACATATGATTGTGCAGCTACCCATCCAGGCTGTCATATTGTAAAGTTTGCAGATGATACAGCGGTGGTGGGATGCATCACAAACAATGATGAGTCCAGCTACAGGCAGGAGGTGGAACATCTGGAGAGCTGGTGCAAAGAGAATAACCTTCACATGAATGTGAAGAAGACAAAGGAGATGATTGTGGACTTCAGAAGGAACAACACACCCACACCCCACTGAACATAAGAGGATCTGCAGTGGAAGTGGTCTCCAGCTACAAGTACTTGGGTGTACACATGAATGATAACCTCAGCTGGAGCAACAACACCACCAGCCTGATCAAGAAAGGTCATCAGAGACTCTACTTCCTCAGACGACTGAGACGAGCTGGTCTGAGCAGCCCAGTCCTCACCTCCTTCTACAGGTGTGCAGTGGAGAGCATCCTGTGCTCCAGCATCAATGTGTGGCATGGAGGCTGCACAGCTGCAGAAAGAAAAGCTTTGCAGAGAGTGGTGAAGGCTGCACAGAAGTCTGTTGGAGTCAGTCTCCCCACCATCACAGACATTTACACCTCCAGATGCAGGAAAAGAGCCACCTGCATCATGAAGGACCCCACTCACCCAGCCCCACTCCCCTCAGGACGGAGGTTGAGGAGCATTAAGTGTAGAACCACTGAGGAACAGCTTCTACCTTGAGACTGTTAGACTCATGAATATCCATCGATCCATTATCTTTTACCCGCTTCTTCCATTTTGGGTCACGGGGGTCACTGGTGCCCATGTCCAGCAATCACTGTGCGAGGGGCGGGGTACACCCTGGACGGGTCACAAGTCCATCACAAGGACACATAAGCCGTGTTTCCATCAAGGTTTCTAGCTGCGCAATTTGAAATAGCGCAGCAGAAAAGCTTAATGGAAACGGCAAATTGCGAGGTTACTTCCTGAATTACGCTAAAAAGTTTATACGCTCGCTTGAGGTGGTTTTTGGGATCTGCGAAAATGAGCAGCTGCGCAAAATGACAGATGGAAACACATTTGCCGACATTTGCTGCCGTAGCGAACATTCACGTCACGTGACTGATCAGCTGTTTCCGCTCCGGACAACATGTAACATCGCTAAAACTAGTTGGCATGACAGAATAAATACAACTCGCCCGATAGCAACACGTACCTGAAATATTCTCTCCATTTTGATGAGATGTGTGGCCGGGTTCTGTTTTCAACTGCTACTTCCTGTTTACTGTAGACATGCGCAGTGCTGACGTCTGACGTAATGACGCTGTGCGCGGCTTGTAAGAAGTGCTTCAAGCCAGTAGATGGAAACACTTCTGATCTGCATTAATTTGTATTTACATATTTGCGAGGTAGCTCAAATTTCGCAATTAAAATGGATGGAAACACGGTTATAGAGACAAACGAGACAAACAATCATTCACTCTCTCACTCACACCTAGGGACAATTTTCAGTTACCAATCAGTCTAACATGCATGTTTTTGGTCTGTGGGAGGAAACCAGTGTACCCGGAGGAAACCCACGCATGCACGGAGAGAACATGCAAACTCCACCCAGAAAGGCCACCGCACCGGGATTTGAACCGGCAACCTTCTCGCTGAGAGGCAGCACTCATGAATCTCTAACCAGAATAATCACTGTTAAAAATCACTTCATGTTGCTGCTGATCTGTTTCATGTTGATGTGTTCATTCATGATCATCTGCTCACACAGACTCATGTTCGTGCTGCTGTTCAACGTAATGTTTTTATGATATTAATGCTTAGTGTATTTTTAGTTGATGTTTTTCTTAGTTCATATCTTAGATGTTATTACTGTTTCTCTTCTACATTTTATTGTTGGATGTAACTGGGACCCTGTGTACATAATCTCATTCCACCACATGTACCACATGTGGTGGAATGACAATAAAGAATCTCTGACTCTGACTTTGTCTGAGTCCTCTACCAGAGTCCTCAGAGCTTCAGTTTGGACATTATCTTAGTTGTTCCAGGACATTAAGCTTGGACATAGACGTTTAAATGTATACTTTTTTTTTAACCAGACGTTTAAGTTAAATATATTTGGGCAGTTTATTCATGAACTTGTCAGTACAAAGTACCTTCAGCATTTATGCTAATTTAGTTAGTCAAAGACCAGATCATTGAACAAATGTAAATTTATTTGCCTCAATCACACAATAAGTTTGTTATATAAAAAGCAGGAAATACTTGAATATAATAACATTTGAACAGCTTGTTGTGTGACTGTGCAACGGACTCATATTTCATTTGAAATCACACTCAACATGAAGATATTCTCCACATTACATCGTAACCAGTAGCAACAGCTACCCAGTGTTATAATTAGTCTGTAATCAAGTTTACCTGCAGGTTTTCTTTCTGTCACAATACAATACATTCAGCTGAGAAAGTCAAATATAGGTTTGTGTCTTTGTTGCTTGAATGCATGTATAGTTAGTTAATTAGATAATAATTGTGTATTATTTCCCATCTCATTAAACATGACCAGTTAAACAGTTAAACTTGTGCAATGATGAGCTGCCTTGAAACAGATTACTGTTATTACCCATTCTGCCACTGTAGTTCATTAGAGTTAATGTGCTGCGTCTGCAGATACGCCCCTTCTGCTTTTATCAACAGAATACAGTATGTGCTCTGAAACATGCTGCTGGGGATTCTCTGTCATCCAGGTCAGTCCCAGCAAGTGGAACCAAAAACAACTGGACTTTATTCAGGAGAGGCCCTAACATTCCAGAAATACACGAGGAAGGAACACCATTCAGACCCGTCAGCAGCATCAAACCCCTCACCTACAATGTGTCACCACTCGAACTCCTCTGGTTGGTAAAACATCACATTCCATTTGAAACTTGTTTAAACCTTAAAGCTCCACTGACATCATCTTTTAACTTTCCATAAAATGGCACAACATATATATATATTAAGATTGACCTCTGATCGTTTTTGCTAAAACAATGTGAAATTAATTAAAATTCCTCTCAAAAACAGTTTAAAATTAGCGCCTTTTTTTCACACGATAAATACGGGGTTTCCCGTCGCGCGATTATGACGTCACTCACAGACTCGCGTCAACTGCGCTCCTTGTTTACAATGGACAAGATACAAACGCGATCCGTCCAATTTAGCCATTTAAAACTTTATATTTTAGCGGTTTGTCTTCAGAGAAGCCAAAGTTATTTCCAGTAAACAGCAGGTTATAATTTTTTTTCAGCTCCTGCTGGTTTTTGGAGACTTTTCACTTCAGGAAGTGCAGCAGCTCTGTGAGGACACAGCAGCTGATAGTTGAGAGTCAGAAGGAATTCTACAGCATGTAAATAGTTTCCACAGCACTGAAATGGTAATATATTAGTTAATGTTTCTAATAATTATTCAACATATGATTGTACAGCCACACATCCAGGCTGTCATATTGTTAAGTTTGCAGATGATACAGCTGTGGTGGGATGCATCACAGATAATGATGAATCCAGCTACAGACAGGAGGTGGAACATCTGGAGAGCTGGTGCAAAGAGAATAACCTTCACATGAATGTGAAGAAGACGAAGGAGATGATTGTGGACTTCAGAAGGAACAAACACACCCACACCCCACTGTATATAGGTGGATCTGCGGTGGAGGTGGTCTCCAGTTACAAGTACTTGGGTGTACACTTGAATGATAACCTCAGCTGGAGCAATAACACCACCAGCCTGATCAAGAAAGGTCATCAGAGACTCTACTTCCTCAGACGGCTGAGACGAGCTGGTCTGAGTAGCTCAGTCCTCACCTCGTTCTACAGGTGTGCAGTGGAGAGCGTCCTGTGCTCCAGCATCAACGTGTGGCATGGAGGCTGCACAGTTGCAGAGAGGAAAGCTCTACAGAGAGTGGTGAAGGCTGCACAGAAGTCTGTTGGAGTCAGTCTCCCCACCATCACAGACATTTACACCTCCAGATGCAGAAAAAGAGCCACCTGCATCATGAAAGACCTCACTCACCCAGCACACTCACTCTTTGCACCACTCCCCTCGGGACGGAGGTTGAGGAGCATCAAATGTAGAACCACTAGACTGAGGAACAGCTTCTACCCTGAGGCTGTCAGACTCATGAATAAATAAATAATAAGAATAAACACTGCAAAATGTCACATCATGCTGATACTGATCTGTTTCTTGTTGCTGCGTTCATCTGTGACTATCTGCGTTCATCTGTGACCATCTGCTCATGTTCGTGCTGCTGTTTATAATGATGTTTTTCTACTACATTAGGGCTTAGTGTATTACTAGCTGATGTCTCTCTTAGTTAATCCTAGATGTTATTATTGTTTTTCTCTTGCATTTGTTGTTGGATGTAACTGGGACCCTGTGTACATAATCTCGTTTTCAACACATGTACTACATGCGGTGCAAATGACAATAAATTCTCTCTGACTCTGACATTAATTTATAGTTTAAAAAATTAGTCCCTTTTAAAATATCTGTTAAATATATTATTCTTTTATTTTATTTTGTTTGTGTTTTCAGGTTTCCAGGTCTCCAGTCCATCACCTGAGGCTCTTCCTGTTGAACCACTAGTAACCCAGACTTTCACATCACAGCAGGTAAGATTGCATCAACAAAAAGAATAGTACTCAACAATATTCTTTGATGTAAATCTGTTGATTTTCTGTGGTTCTGATGAGGGAAGTGACAAAGTGGATGCAGCATTCAGCCCATAATGGACCCAGATGTCCCCTGCGTCCAGACCTACAACACCTGGACATCCAGGAGCGTGCACGAGGAGGTGGTGGAGTCTGAAGACATTAGTTTGACCCATTGTCTTAATATACAGTATACTGCATATAATATATACTGTGTGTGTCTGTGTGTTTTATCATCAATTCACAGAAATGTCTTCACCTGAAGAGTGGACCCAGGTGGAGGAGAACAAACCTTGATATTGTTAAACAGATGGAGACATCTTCAGGATCTGTAGAACATCAGGACTGATGCTGCAGAAAGCTACGTTTGTGCATCAAGACATCAAAATATGCAGAAATACTACAACTGGCCAGAGCATTGAGATGAAAATGAATCAATGAATTTAATAGTTTTT
>JBBPBX010045629.1:5576-16407 GCA_038048925.1 Garcialebias charrua | reverse complement strand
AGGCGAAAAAGGACACGTCTCTGGTTCACCTACATGTCAGAACCAGTTCAGACTGGTTAGCCAGGCGGGCCGAAGGAGGAAGACGGACAGGCCCCATCGCCGGGGCCCTCCTCTCGCTCTCCTCTCACACTCCTTCTCTCGTCCCGCTCCTCCATTTTCCAGGCTTCGGTGTCGGAAACGGAGCCAACCTCTAACCTGAGGGCGCAGGACAATGCAGAAGTGAAAAAGAAAGAAGCGAGGGAGCGTGGGAACAAAGCGAGAGACCAGTGGAACTGGTCGTAAACAGGGTGGGAAATAGAGGACAGAGAAGTGTCGGCTTGTCATTGGTGCTTCGCTCTTGATGGGACAACATGAGCTTAACACCACGGCGGCCACTGCGTACCGAAAACATTACAACAAACACGAGAGTGGTGAAAACTGGGAGAAAGAATTTGATATGGAAGATGGCACATATATAGGCTAGAAATCTTTTATTAGTCTGTTTACTCAACACTTAAACTACCGTACTTTTTTAGATGGCACATATATAGGCTAGAAATCTTTTATTAGTCTGTTTACTCAACACTTAAACTACCGTACTTTTTTAGATGTTTCCAGAAAGCAAATGTCTGTAAATACGTTTACAGTATATATCACACAAACACACACACACACTGGTATATCTTCGCTACTTTTTGCTGTTTTTCCTTTTAATTATCCTTTCAATTACCATTTTATTTACACTTGTTAAAAAAAAAAATTTGTATGCATCCTTTATGATTGTCTATTGTTGAAAAATCATTAACGGTACTGTTTGTTGCTAAAATATCTAATGATTGCCCACAACCATTGTAAAACACCAAGAGAATGTCAAAAAGAACAAAGGCAAAATGTTAGCGCTACTACGAACACCCGTTTTTCAACACAAACGTACATACTGGTTCATAAACATGCTCAGAACGTTGTTTACAAACGGTTAGCTAACACACTTTCATCTAAAAACACATACCAGTGCTGTATTTTCTGTATGTTCTGTACAACTTTGCTGTTCGTTAGTCAGCTCGTAAGTCCGGAACCTCGTATGTCGATGCGCTCGTAAGTCGGGGAGTACCTGTACTTTCTTATTATAAATGGTTTGATTCTTTACAAGAGACTGTTCATTATTATTTTAAGCACAAAATTACAATCTAACTACAGAAAGGCAACGAAGCCCTATAGCTTTTTGTAGATTTTTCAGGAAACTTCAAGCGTATTGCTGCAGTATTTTAAAACTAAATAACCAAAGTCCAATTTTACACTAAATAATTCATAAATGTATTTATTTAATTTGAATATGATCCTATTACTTGAACTTTAGAGTTTTGAACATGCATATGGTGATCGTAGCATTTTTTTTTTTTTAGAGCAAACTAAATAATCCAAACCAAATGACCCAAACCAAAGCAGAGGGGACTTTCCAGCTCCTGCATGTGTCTGTTTGTCTGTTCCTCATTCTATTCACTGTCTTTTCGGCCCTCCTTTGTTTACCTGTTCTCCCTGACTTGAGCTCTTTGATAATGACAAAAGGACGCCAGACAAAGGAGTTAAAAGTTCAAGTGCAGCTCAGTACAGTAACTTCATTCAGTTCATATCCCTTCTCATTGTTTTTTGTTAACTCTTTAATCCATTTTTTAATAAATGCATGTACAGGTGGTCCCCGACTTACGAGCGAGTTCCGTTACTACGAGGTTCTCGTAAGATGAAAATCTCGTAAGTCAGTACTGACCTTTAATCGACCTTTATACAACACACGAGCCGCCACTGAACACGTACATGTAGGTAATTACATGTAATGTAGGCATTTCAACTATCCTAACACTTTAAAACACTTTAAAACAATTTAAAACAATTTAAAACATTTATAAAAAATATAAAAAATTAATTTCTTACTTTGAGCGCAGCTTCTCTCATCTCTTAGCTCCGCCGCGTTACGTCCGAGCTTCCCAGCTTTCTGCAGCACCACGCAGTCCAAACTGTTTAAAGGAAGGACTGTTAGTACGCTAACTTCATACATTTGGAGCCAGAAAAATACCGCTTTAGCTGTTGTTAGCCCTCGCCAGATTAGACCTGCTCTCGTTAGCGCTCGTTAGCGTGTAGCACATCCAATAAAGGCTGTCGGAGCTGCTTCTCCACGTTAGATGGGTGTCCATCCGACATCTTAGGTGAGCTCCCGGACATTGAGGCGAGCTCCCGGCCGCCGGTTCGGTTTAGTTCTGGTCGGGGTCCGCTTAGCATTTAGCCTAGCCTTAGCTTAGCCCATGAGCTGGCGCGCAACACTTTGGAAGCGATCGCTGAGCGATCCGCGGCCGCTGCTCCAGTCCAGACACATAAACAAAGTTCACTGAGTGTTTCCAGCTAATTTAACCGTATGAGGCAACCTATGATCGGACGCACGGTCCTCTAAAGCCAGCAGCTCCCGGCCGCAGATGGTCCCTTCGTCGGCATGTCCAACCCCCGCCCGCTTAGCTTCGCTCGTTGCAGGCGGCGGCAATCCGCTCGTTTTATGTCTGCTGGCTGCGCGTTGGGAGCGATCGCTAATACGCTAAAAATTGAAATAAAACATAAAAATAACAATTATACTTTATTTATAAAGCCATTTAAAACAACCACAGCTGCAACAAAGTGCTTTACACATGAAATTAAGAACATTTAAACCCCAAAAATAATAATAATATATATTTTTTTCCATATTTTTATTAAATATGATAACCTCGTAAAGTCGGACCCTCGTAAGTCCAGACGCTCGTAAATCGGGGACTACCTGTAGTTCTATCTAAAACGGTGAGTTTCGTTTAATCGGAGGATGGAAGACAGATGTTATGACATCTTGAGTCAAAGGACGGAGGGCGTCTTTAGGTATAAATCATATGCATGCTACGGGGCAAACATAGATAATGTATGGTTGTGTGTCTGTCATGTGTGTCTGCATGTAAATGCATGCAATCCCATTTGCATGTATTTCACACATGCTCAGATTAGTTTTTTTTTTTTAATTTGTAGAGAAGGTTCTCCTTTTTTCTTTTCATCTTGCCCCTTTTTGCCAGCCTTTCAGATCTCGCTTTGTTTCTGAGAAATATGTGTTTTCTTTTTCAAAACACTGGTACGGACACTTGGGTGCAGAGGCCAGCTACATTTCTTGCTTGTGTGTGTGTGTGTGTGTGATGGCTGTTTTTATAATGCCCCCTGCTAATTTGCATATGTATATGTGCAGATTGTATGAGAAGAGCTCTCACACTTGGAGCAGTTGGATGGGGAGGGTGACAGGGGTGAGGTGGGGGGGTGGCTGTTGCAAGGGTTGTGTATATAGTTTATGTGTGCGTGTATTAAAAAGAGGGTCTTGTTGGTGCTTTCACCCCACAGCCTCCCCCCCAGACAAAGCCGGCCACTGCTCCCAGATGGTTGTCTGCTCTCTCCGGCCATGTGTCTGGTGTATTGGTGTGTGTGTGTGCGTTATGGACAGAGGCAGATGAAAAGACAAGAGAGAGTGATGGAAGGATCTGTGAGAGTTAAACGCATGCGATTCAGACAGATGACGCTCAAAGATACGCTGCATAAAGAGGGTGCGCACGCACACGGACGTGCAAGAGCTGAGACTTTACGGGCTTTTCCTGTGATCCTTTGGATGGCAAGGCACGCCATAACTAAAAGCAGTCCAGTGTGGTCTGCCACTTTGGGCCTCACTCTAAATGCATTAGAATACATAATTCAAGACAGATGGACAGAGAGAGAGAGAGACGGAGATAAAAAAGAGAATGTGTGGATTGAGTGATGGACTGACAGAGGGATAAAGAAACGAGATGGAAGAGCAAAGATAATGACTGGTTCCTCTTTGTTTTAGTGGAGATGACCTAGAGTTGTCCATGAACGTCTGGCTAATGAGGTCAGCGTTAAGAGTGCAGGCATCAGGATTATGTTTTGTCCAACTGTCTGCTGGACAGTGAGACAATGCAGGACAAGGCTGGCGAGTGAAATCGTTGTCCTTAAACCGCTTTACTTGACGATATTGTACTGAATACACATCCCAATATGTTCCTGTAGTACTTCAGGTTTGAGCTGAAGAATCATCCCTTTAAAGTGGCTTTCAAGACCCTGTCCACACGGAAATTGTGTTTTTGTGTTTTTTAAATTTCATTTTTGCTTTGCGTCAATATGGAAATGGCATTTTAGGAGCCTCTAACCCAGAGGTGGGCAACATTTTTTTTCCTAAAGGGCCACGTCAATGGCTGAGTGGTTAGAGCAGTCGTCCTCCAATGCAAGAGTTGGGGGTTTGATTCCACCTGCAGTCACATGCCGAAATGTCCCTGGGCAAGACACTGAACCCCTCATTTCTTCCAATGTTTGTCCCATCGGTGTATGAATGTGATAAAACACTGATTACCGCCTTACCGGTAGTCTTTGTACAGATCTAGTAGAGTGCTGTATGAATGGGTAAATGAGGGCACAGATTGTTGTGTAAAGTGCTTTGAGTATCTTGATCAGATAGAAAGGTGCTATATAAGTGCAGTCCATTTACCATTTATCAATACGTTTAAAGCAATCAAAGGAAGAAAAATAGATTTTTTATTTATTTATTCATGACTGATCATCTAGAAAACCGTTTTCAGACTTTTTCTTATTGTAGCATAGTGAGCATGCTTTATAAAAAAAAATGAGTTTCCAATATCTTTTATGAAAGACATTCTGTAAACTGGCTCTTGTGATACTGTATTATACTGTATTATACACGTTAGCTTCACATGTTGTATGTGTTACCAGAAATATGCAAAACAAAGTAATATATTTGTGTTTACCGTATATGTCTTCAATGTTCAGTCTAGTTTTGGAAACCTAATGATAAAAAAAGTTTTGTTTTTAAAGGTTTGCGTAGGATGTTTAGTTTAAATGTCTTGTTGAGAAATTGATGGTATTTTATCGATTTTGTTTAAGCCTTTTTTTTTTTACTAAGGATATTGGGGACCTGGTGGGAGTGGTGGCGCAGAGGTTAAGAAGGTGAGCTTGGGATCGGAAGATTGCCGGTTCAAGCCCCGGTACCGACAACATCAAAAATGTGGGTGGGATAAGTGAAGCAGTCACACCTGTCTTAATCTGCCCCACTCTGGGCCCTTGAGCAAGGCCCCTAACCCACACCATCTGCTCCCCCGGGAACCCTAGATATCAGCTCTCTGCTCCACACAGAGGGCTGTGGTAGCTCGGTGGTCTGTGGTTGTGTCAGGAAGGGCATCCGGCGTGAAAACAACTGCCAAGTCTTCGTGCGACTAGTTCGCTGTGGTGACTCCTGAGGAAGGGAGGAGCCAAAAGAAGAAGAAAAAATTGGGGCCTGATGGAGATTGTCCAAGGGCCACTTTTGGCCCTCGAGCCTTAAGTGGCCATGTCTGCTCTAAAAATCCTTAAACAGCATTGTTCTTCTGTGGACAACTTCAACATGTCCTTCCTAACCTACAAGCCCAATAATGACAGATAAAGTTTGTGTTGGAAACACCAGTTTTTTAAATACAGAAAAATCCCTGTAAGTTGTAATACCCTTGAGAGATTATGGGGGAAACGTTTCTTTTCATCTCTTGGTGGATATTCAGCCTGAAATGGTCAACTATGTTGACGGATTTGAACTAACAATTTAATGTAACGCAAAGTTACACTTTGCTTTCAGTTCAAAGAAAGTTATTCAGTTTTTGCTCTTGCATTGGCTCAACTTTACTTTTCTACATTTCAAGTTCAAGTAGGTTTATTGTCGTTCTCACCACATGTGGTACATGAGGTGGAACAAAATTATGAACACAGGGTCCCAGTGACACCCAACAATAGCAAAAATATAAAATGTAAAAAGAAACAGGATAAAAGGATCTAAAATATACACTGATATACGCTAAACACTAATCATGCAAAACGATATAGCGTAGCAACAACAGCCCGAACACGAGTCTATGTGAGCAGATGGGTACGAATGAATACAGCAGCATGAACTAAATCAGCAGCATGAGATCAGCAGCATGGAACAACCAGCAGCACAGTCACAGTTTGCAGTTTAAGGCCTTGTACACACGTAGCCGGATATCAGTAAAACCGAATAGTTTATCATGCGGTGTGGTCTTTCATCCACACGTGAACTCCGGTTGATGCAGCTTTAAAACGAATAATAACAAAAACTCCGACCAAAGTGGAGATTTGAGAATTCTCCGCTTTCGGGTTTGCGTGTGGACTTTCAGAACCGGAGATTTGCGCTGACGTCACATGTCACTCCGTTGGGTAATGCTCTAAAAAAAGTGCTAAAATGTCAACATACCTGCTCTGACATTGTATTGTATTGTATAATTTTATTCATTTCATATTAAAACAATGACAATTTTTAAAAGAAAAATTCAACAAAAACATAAAATGAAAGGAAGCAGCAGAAGAAAACATTTCTTATCATATCTGCTCCTTATCAAACAATCAATTCAAACTATCAATTCAAACATTAATATACATATTTGTAATACAAAAGTATACAGTCTCATCATGATTCCCAGTCGACATTTTCCTGCGTTTTATTAACTTTGTACTCCAACACAGTATTTAATAGTAGTTCAACTTCGCGGTCTGTCCACACAAACGAACCTCCAGGCGCCATGATTCAATACTAACAGGAAGTTGTGGTTGCTAAGGGTTGTGATTGGCTGATATACATTTCACCTTTGCACTACACTGCCTCCTATGGGTTGGGCATATTCTTTACAACGCTCTATGGTGAAAATCACCGGGTTCATGTAGACAATCATTTTCTCTATCCGAACATGTATGTACAGCAATTTTTTTTTTGCGCAGATATTCGTTTTTTCAAACACCAGGCTACGTGTGTACAAGGCCTAAGGCCCTGTACACACGTAGCCGTTTATCAGTAAAACCGAACAGTTTATGATGCGGTTTGGCCTTTGATCCACACGTGAACTCTGGTTGATGTAACTATAAACGAATAATAACAAAACTCCGGCCAAAGTGAAGATTTGAGAACTCTCCGCTTTCGAGTCTGCGTGTGCACTTTCAGAACGGAGCTTTCTGCTCCACCGCCTCCAGCTGCTGCGGCGCTGACAGTCACACAATGCTCTAAAAAAAGCACTAAAACGTCAACCTACCTGCTCTACATGATTCCCAGTCGACATTTTCCTGCGTTTTATTAATTTTGTACTCCAACACGGTATTTAATAGTAGTTCAACCTAGGGCTGGACGATATGGCCAAAATTTTTATCACGATATAGTTCTTAATTTCGGTCGATATCGATATAATTCGATATCGATATAAACAATATAAAAGCCTAAAAAAAACTATAAACTATACAAATAAATTGATGTTCACCTTGTATTTGTATTTAGCCTCCAAAAAGATGGAAATCACCATCAAATAAACATAAAATTCTCAACCCAATAATTCTGTCGGGTCATGGACAGTTTTTTATAGAAACGTTTCACCCTCCATCCAGTTTCCAGATGACCCAACTGAGAATTACAGGTATTGGATTTGGTACCTGGATTATTGAGCATGAACGTTCTCGGCATAAAATTCTCAACTGTGTCAATATTAATAGTTTTAACTTTAAACAAGAACTTTAAAATTTACAGCATTGAAATTCATAGTTAATTAAATAAAACTTTTGGGTATAGTTATTGATGAGAAGCTGACATGGAAATCTCATGGAAATTACTTAAGAATAAAAATAACAAAATCAATTACATTATTGTATAAAGTAAAATAGTTTTTGAATGACAAAGTTTTGAATATATTGTATAATGTAATGATTGTTCCATATTTAATCTGTTGTATTGAAGTTTGGGGAAAAGCATGCAAAACTATTACAAATCCTAATTTTATTTTACTAAAAAGAGCTGTAAGAATTATTATTAGGAAGTGCTATGGTCACCCAACAAATATATTATTTCATCAATTGAAATTATTAAAATGTTATGATTTGGTTGAACATAGTATTTTACAAGTCATGTATAAAACTAAAAAAAATATTACCCCCAAATATTCAATTACATTTTGTTTAAAAAGTTATTAAACCCTGAAGGGAATGTAAATGTTTGTAAAATCTTCATTTAGAACTAGTGTGAAGGAGCTGAGTTTTAAATCAGGAAACAGGATTGTGTTGATTTGATATCATCATAAACATTTATAAAACTATATGTTTTAAAAGATGATTAAATCAAAGTTGTTGGGAAGGTGTGGTGCAGGTGAAGTGAAGGTTGTTTGTAGTTATTTTGTATTTTTTAAACAAGGGGCAGATATTATAACACTATTTTCGTCTTTCTGCACCTTTTCATTCAGTGTTTTTCTTTCTTTTTATTCTGATGAATCTGTTTTATTTTCAATAAAAAAAAACATGCAGCACTGCTGGGGCTGTTTGTTTACGTCGTAGTTTCAGGGAAACGTTGGCTCAAACTTTATTCTTCATCTTCTGACTCTCATCATATTCTATCGAGTGGAAACTCTTCAGATTAAACAAGTAGATGTTTCCACCGCTAGTTAGAACGACTCTGTCACGTTTTGAAAAATAAACACAAACCGAGTAAGACTCGCTGCAGATGAGACCTGCAGTAAAACCGAACTACGTCCACACCGACGAATTAGTCTTTCCTCTCATCAGTGATGTCGTCTCTTTCTCTTCGCTTGTGAAACTTTGTTCAGTCACATTCTGACGGTCATGAGCACTCGTTTGACTCGTTTTGAAGCGAAAACTTAACGCGCTTTGGAGACTAGCTTAGCTTTTAGCCTGCTACCGCTAACGCCTGCTGCTGGACTGAGCGCTGCGTAACAACGACGTCATCACGCACGTTTTGTGTCACAGCTTTTTCTGTCCGGGCGGGTTGTTGAAGCAGCCGCTCCAACCCGAACAGAAAGAGAAAAACGTCAGAAAAAGTTGTAAAATCCTATCGAAATATCGAAAATATGCTTAAACTTCATATCATCGTTATTGAATAAAAGTATATCGCGATATTTATCGTTATTGAATTATCGTCCAGCACTAGTTCAACCTCACGGTCTGTCCACACAAACTAAAGAAAATAAATAAATAAATAACAGGAAGTCGCGGCAGTTGGAGGGTTGTGACTGCACTACACTGCCATCTATGGGTTCAGCATATTCATACAACGCTCTCTGGTGAAATAAAACGGGACATGTAGACAAACATTTTAAATATTCGAACATGTATGGACAGATGGGTTTTTTTTGCGCAAATATTCGTTTTTCAAACACCAGGCTACGTGTGTACAGGGCCTAAATCTGCTCCACATTAGCACAGTTACTGCGGTGGTTGGGTTGTTTTCAGCGTTTCTGTGTGGATGAAAACATTTTTTTAAACGGTAACGTGTTTACTTTGTACAAGGGACAAATAATTTAACAACGGTAGCGTCCCCATGTGGACAAGGCTCTTCGATCTTAAACTATAACCATCCAGATATTTTAAAATTAAACCCCTTTTGCCGACGTTTCAGGTCGGCGGCTGTGTTAAAACCGAGGCTTTCTATTGCTTGGATGGGCTCCAGCATCTCTGACCTTGATGTTTGTTTTCCTTGTTTCCTCAGACATAAACACGGTGCTCACATCCAGACTCATAGACAGGCAGGAAGTCATCCTCTCGCATGTGTTTCTAATACATCTAGGTCCTCTGTGAGGACGGGGCAGATGCACCGGGTTTAAAAATGGGTTGTGCGCATGAGTACAAAACCAGGTAAACTCAAACGCGGCGTCATTCTCGTTTTAACCAGGTATATTATCACATTAAAAAAAAAACTAGGCTTCCATATGACAACCCTTACCCCATGGTTCAAAGTGCCACGACAGCCATTCTCTGTTTGTACCTTTATTGAAGCGAGCTCCTTCAGTGAGCAGTCTGGCAGCGAGCGCTTTCCGTGCTGGACATGCCCTGTTCTCCCCAGGCTCTGGTACTGCAGTCATCTGCCAAGTTGCGGGGCCAGATTGCCTGTAATAGGTCTGCCATTTCCCTCTCATCATCTGTCAGCACTCTGGATCCAACTGCAGGGTCCAAAGAGGGCTACCACTCTCCAATTAAAAAGGTTAATTTGCCCTTGTGTACCCCTCTCACCCTCCTACTGCTTTCCATGACTTCATTAGCACTTGTTTTTTTTATATCCGTGTTATTCTTTCAAGTTTCTTATGTCTTTTTCACATTTCAAGGCCTTTGAAACAATGTTTTTTAAACACAAATGGGGTGTGGGTTAATGCCTATTACGTTTTTTTGAGTCAGATTCTTTTATAAATGGATCTCATTGATTTTACTTAATAATTGTGTCTTCTTGGGAAAGTAATTTAAGATACACCCGGCAATTTCTATTCTGTTTACTTTGTTAGATGAATGAGATGAGAAAATAATACCACTGCACATTAAGATTAATACCCCTGCGCATTAAAATTAATACCCCTGCATATAGCTTTACATTTTAAAGAGGAAACAGCTAAGCATTTTTTTTTGGTCATCACTCTCGTGAAATAATTGTTCTTAGCAACTGAATAATCAAGAAATCTTAAAATACATGCTCAAACCTTATTTATATTTAGTATTATTTAGTCATTTAACTTAATGTTTTTTATATATGAATGTTTCTGTTCAGTGCCCTGAGATGACTTCTGTTGTGACTTAGAGCTATATAAAAAAACTAAAAAAAACTTAAATTAATTGAATTTTTTTTTTAGGATTTGTCAATTTTAAACATAAACAACAATATGTTCATCACTGAGCTGAAAGGCACATAATTAGGGCAAACATTAATGTTTTTGCATGTGATCATGTGTCGGTTTGTTATAAAATGATCTTAAAC
>JBBPBX010045628.1:4617-26946 GCA_038048925.1 Garcialebias charrua | reverse complement strand
TTTGTTTATAACGCCAATTTATCAGTTATCCTTAATTAGTTATTTCTAGGAACATTTTCGGCCTAGTTGTTTCTAGGAAACATTTACAATCTAGTTATTTCTAATTAGTTATTTCTAGGGACCAATTTCAACCTTTCTATTTTTAGAAACGTCTGTCAGCGTCCTAACCCCCTTTTGAAACAAAACTCTACCTTGTTTCAATTATGCCAAAGTTATTTGGTTAATAAATTGGAAATTGTGTCTAAATTTACCATCCTTTAACCCAAGCACTAGTGTCAGATGTTTCCTAAACCTCTGCCTATTGCCACCAGTAATTTGGTTTTCACAACCATATAGCTAACAGTAATCTACGATATCATCTCATTTTCTTTAAAATTATAATCATTTACCAAAATGTACCCCTTGTGACACATCAGAATCCCAACATGCACTCCGCCAAGGACAACTGCAAAAACAAACATATAAAAGTTAACTCGTTTTGGGGTCAGGAACTAGGATCATTTCCCTTGCTCCCCTTCAGCTTCACCACAGAGTTATAGGAACCAGAAGAAGCAAGTCGTCAGATCCACCTGAGCACAGTATAACTAAAAATCATGAAGCCTGCGCTGGCAGGCCCAAATGTGCCTATGTGTTTCATTAAAAATTTATCATAGCAACTGTAGTTTTGATCCCGGCTACTAAGATCAACGACAGATCCTCACAGATCAATATGGGTGCGGCCTTTGCTGGTGTGAGTGACTTCAGGACCATTTGTTCTCTTGTCTGTTTGGAGAACGTGTTCAGCTTTCTCTTGTTCCAGCCCCCAGTGAGACGTTCACTGGGTTCTGATTCTCGTCCGGACCCCCCAAATCCGGACCGTATATCCTGGCCATTTGTGTCTGATGACCATGTTTTGACAGTTCTTTGAGAAAGTCTTTGCCTCTGCTCGGCTGAAAGTTTTTGTGGACAGTCTTTTGTTCTTTCGGTGCCTTTGGTGTTTTCAGTCGTTCCTTGCGTAAGCCCCTCAAAAGTTCTTTGAGCAAGGTTACATATGAGTTTGTTCTTCCCAGTGAAGTCCCAGTGAGTCAGTTTCTGGACACACCTTCATATTAAATCTGATCCGATCTGATCAATAACCACAGTAGCTGAGATTCAAAAGTCAGATGCTGCATGTGTTTTGACAGAGGCCTACCTTAATGCATATTTACCATTATGTGTTCTGTATAGATGAGGTGGGATTTATAAAACTCACTCTTGCCGTTCCATCAACACTGTTCAATGAGGCTATTTAAAAAATTAAAAAAGTAAAAAATTAAAAAATCATTAACAGACCAGGATCAAATTAATTTTCTGTTAACAATCTTTATTATGGATCCTTCGACGGAGGCATCTTTTAATCTGATCTGCACAACAGATCCAAAACATTAGTTTACCTAAAAGTGAAATAATCAATTTAACCCTGAAATCAAAAAATACTGTAGCCTACTTTTATTTTAGAAAATATAATTTACGGTCTTCTAAGACCCCCTTGCTAGTATACAGTCTATGATAATTAGCAAATTCCTTGAGCCTCCTAAGACCTGCCTTCTTGTTGGATTTATTTATGTATCGTGTATATTTTCATGCCCTCCTAAATTGTCAATTTGAAATTATTAAGCTCAGTGGCTCATTTATTCAAAGTAAAATGTGGGCTCTTTCATTTTGGCCTGTTGTTCCAGGTATATAACTATTAGTCCAGGGGTGTCAAACTCATTTTGATCTAGGGGCCGCATACAGCTTAATCTGATCTCAAGGGGGTCAGACCAGAATACTCATTCCAAAAGTCCATTTTTTTTTCTTTGTATTAGTGCAAAGAATAAATAAATTATAAAAGTATCAACATTAAATTAATTGTCCTTTTACACTTTTACTCAGTTTAACATTTAAGTGCATTACATATTTAAGAACTGATCAGTGATTGCACGTTTTATAACATTTATTCAACAAACTGTTTTGTTAAATACCCTGATGCATGCTCCATAATCCATGTAGAGAAATCTAAAAAACTAAATCTGGGCTTCTGGACATACAAAAAAAAACAAAAAAAACAAACAGTTCTGTTAAAACCCTTTCCTGCATGTTAAAAGTGCATCAAAATTTAGAAATGAATGAATTTTAAATCCATTTTCCACATCTAGGAAGCAACTGTGAACCCATAAATTGAGCTTCGAGCGTAGCTGTTTTATTACTGCAGATTTTTAAGAAAATAGCGTTTATTTTTTATTTTTTTATTCAGATTCATCTGCGGGCCGACTAAAACCCCCTGGCGGGCCGGATGCGGCCCGCGGGCCGGGTCTTTGTCACCCCTTAGTCGATTTTTAAAGTCCAACTCTCCACTTATTATAAATTGAGATTCCATTTATGTCCCCAATAGATTAAAATTAAATATGTATTTATTTAAGACCTATCTGTGAGGGCTACTCCCTCCTTAGCACTTTGAGATTTCCATTAATGAAAAGTGCGTTATAAATTGAATTCATTACTATTATTATTATTATTTATTTTTCTTCAAACCCCAATCTATCCTCTTCTTTTATTCATCTGACTCCAAACAGTTATTAAAATCTGCACCTGCATCCTTTTACTTTTATTAAATGTTTCAGAACGAATAACCCAACTGGATGACTAAATTAAATAAATAAAAGTAACTCCGACCTGTTTTTGGCTTTTCTAGAAATTATTATGCTCCTGTCTGCAGTACCTTTTTTCGTCCATCAGGGGTCTCCATTATACTCAGGCTCAGTGCTTGCCAGGTGTACGATAATTTCGTATTTGTACGATAATTTTGCCCTCTGTACGATATACGATCAATAATCCCGACTAAGGCCAAAAATACAATAATTTCGCCATTCTGTAAACGTGTAGTTGTGATCGGTTTTCATCAGCCTGTCACAACTGTCTGTCGGAGTTTTTCGTGAACCCTGAAGGCGTCTTGGAATTCCAGCTAATCGTGCTTTTCTAAATGTGACAGAAGACTTTCTGTAGGGGTCTTTAGTTGCCCCCAGACAATAATGTGTATTAATGCCTATGGTTCCCCCCAGTACTGACGCCACAAAGCTGTGAGTGCCTGTTAAACGCTACAGTATTCAACAATAGAGTGACTATCGAGCATACTTATTTTGTTTATGATGGGTGTACGATAATCCTACATTTCTCACCTGGCAACCCTGCTCAGGCTATACACGATTCACGAAACAACTGTGTCTTTTGCGTCCCCATAGTTGCCAAATCCGCTTATTTCCAGCGGCATTGGGCTTGTTTTCCCCTGGAGTCGCTTTCAAATTTGATCAGCCACTTGTGGCGTTTTTTTTTTCTTCTCGCGGACATTGAGTCGCTTATTTGTGCTTGTTTTGAAGGAGCTGATCGCTTCTTTGGTCTAGCGATCTGGCAACCCTGCTCTTCGGGTCGACGCTCACAAGACGACGTGGACATTCACTGGATCTATTCACAAAAGTACGTCTTCCAAATTGGTAATCCACTTTCTCTGCTTCTTATATTGGGAAACACAAGTATGATGCGTTCGGTTCTACATCCTCACAGCCTATACACAAATTATAAGACTACATCTCGTAAACCACGTCGGACCTATGGCTCGTTAGCTTTGCTGTTAGCTGCTAAGTTCGTCTACAAAAACTAAATTTGGATTATTTAAAGTCGATATTGTTTATCTACACGACGCACCACTGTACGCTTTGTTAGCGAATCCGATGTGAGCTGTCTAACGTTACAAAGTTATAAAATGTCCGCTGTTGGGCAGCATATGCTATGCTAACGGGAGGTTCACTGCAATTTTCCAACTTTCCCGTTGTTTAAGTGTTATAACCTAAAATTATTGAGATAGAATGTCATAATCCTTTTTTATCAATCCTTCCAACTGTGAAGGTTCATTCGGCCCTAATTAATTTATCTCGAACTATCCGCAAATATTTTATTTGTTTATTCAAAAAACCGTACAATCCTGAGGCCTTCTAGCCTGGTTAAAACCAGACCCTCGTTCAGAGCTGAGCTGAAGTTCTATTTTTTTCATTTCACCCACATTCACGCTGTAGAGAATGATCTAGTCCTGTTAAAATGGAGAAGTGTAAACCGTTTTAATCGTAATGTCTATTTTTGTGTTTTAGGAAACCCACACCAGCTACTGAGGAGGTGAAGACTTCGTTTGGCACTCCATTTAACTGCTGTATCCAAATAAAACCTTGTTCTAACCTCAGCGCCTATTATTTAATCCTCAGATAGCTTGTGAAAAGTTTAAGGAAAAAAAAAGAAACAATAATAATCCATAATTATGTCATACAGGCTGAGAAATACAGTAATCATTATTTTCCTCCTTCCATTTTTGAATTCTTTAAAGTCCATGACTCACCATGTTTTCAAATTGCATCGCCATTATTTATTTGTTTATTTAAAAATAATACAGGAGCGTTTATTTATATTGTAGAGAAATAACGGTAAATGTGTAATTTCCTTATTTTCATGATTTATAGCAGATTTTTAGCAAAAGCTCCGGGAAGATCTGCCCCTCTCTTTTCTCTCCCTGTGGGTCGGGAGTTCAGAAGGTAGCCGCACAGCAGAGCTCTGAGCGCACGTGCCCCGTGCTCCACGCTGGACAGAACCGAGCCCTGAGTCAACGAACAGAACTCCAAAGGTAACCGCAGAACGGGAGCCAGGGAGAAGACGAGAGAGGCCGCGCGGCTCTTGCTTCTCTAGGCAGAAGCTGAGAGGCTCTGAGAGCAGCGAGCAACAGTCGCAGCGGTGTTATATCTTATTAAAACGTCTATAAAATAAATAAATAAAAACAGAGCACTGGTCCAGTTGTACACACAAATGCACCAAGAAATATGCAGTTTTAACTCCCATTTTTTAAAGATATGTATGGAACAAATAAATAACCAGTAGGATCGTGGTTTTATTGAGGCAAAAAATATGATATCAAGGTTTTTTACTTAATAATTTCTGTATATAGCCTGTTTCAGCTTTTCCAGCTAATTCTACATTTTTAATCCAACTTTTCAGCCTAATTTAGCAAAACTATGTTCTTGTTTAGCTATTTATTTATTTATGTATTTATTTTTTAAATCATTCTAATTAACTTAAACTGTTTATTTTCATTAGACCAGTGTTTTTCAACCTTTTTGGAGCCAAGGCACAGTGTTTTCACTGAAAAATCACGAGGCACACCACCAACCAGAATTGTAAACAGAGATACTGTACTCTGTATCCGCCTATATTAAATATATAGTCATTCTTATCATAGTGTCTTGAATAGAAATAAAATAAACCCAGAAATGTATTTTTATCCTATTTTATATTTCTTATTTCAATGTGGTCTTGTGACTGTTACATGCTCAAAGCAGCAAGGGGCGATATGTACCATTTAAGTTTACCGGTATATATATATATATATATATATATATATATATATATATATATATATTTTTTTTTTTTTTTTTTTTTTGGGTACTTCATTGTGTATTTTATGAGTGTGGACAAAGTCAAACACTAAAGCTGTTTAGAAAACCACTTGGTTTCTAAACTTAAAAATATTTAGATCACAGATCAAAAATTTAAACTGAGAGCCTGTATCATTTTAAGGGAAAAATATGTTGTTTCAAAATTTCATAGCGTCTACAAATCCCCAAAAAATTGGGATAAATCCATTTTTCCCACTGTGCCGTAGTAAGTGGACCCATTATAGCCTTGGCCCCCTCTCGGCCCCCCCAGCAATAAGAGTCTAGCTCCGCCACTGGTCCAGCGCAGCGCTGTAGAGAGACAGAGACAAAGAGAGCCACGTGCAGTTTGGAGAGCAGAGACAAGTCACGCAGGTGAGGCAGGCATTGACTCCTCACATGGCAGGAAACCATTATTTTAGAACATAAAAAAGGATTTAGTATTCTGTGACTAATTTTATTCTATTTTTAACTGGTCCAGGTGGAACTCTTATCAGATTATTTTATCAGCGAAAGTCAGCGCATCCATTTCAAAAACTCTCACCTAGTCCCGCCCTTACTTATTTAATCTCGAATTATAAGTAAGTCTAAATTGTCACTGTTTTAAACTAGACACCACCTAGTAAGCTTACAGTTTAAACTTGGTCTCAGAGTTACAGGGTCAGCGGCGAATAAATTATTTATTTATTCTAAAACCCCGACCCCTCTGTTCCAAACGCCCGTCGGCATCTGGGAGGCGCGACCACTGCGTGTTTTTACCTGGGACTTGGGTATTATTATTTACTTCACGTATACGTATACTTGTCTTATTTCCTTATCTTACTGAGTCCAATACACTGAGCTAAAATTTGCCTATTAATGTCCAATTTCAGATTTTTGTTGAAACAGGCAATCTGCTTACCTCATTGTTGTGTAGACCGGTCACTGATCAGTGCTCTGGACTCCGGCTCGTCCTTTCCTGTCCGCGCGTGCAACCAATCTCGGTGGACCTCCATTTTTGTTGGCTTTGATTATTATTCGCCCCGAATTCGTTATTTTGGTTTCACTTTGGATCAAAAAGGAGAGATACACTTAAACACGACAGACGCTCACTTAAAGTTCCAAACCAGTTTAATTTATCATAAGTTTAAAAGTCACAGAATACATTTGTTATATTTTATAAGCTATATATATATGATCTCATATGAGAAGACAGAGAGAGAAAGAAAGATAGAGAACAAAGAGAACATGAATGCGCATTCAAGGAGACAAGGCCATACAACCTGAAAGTTACTCCCTCGTGGCTTCTTCCTGCGTTGTCTGATGGAGGAGGGAATAACTTATACTTTTATACTCTTCTGTGGGGGTGTTTTCTGCTCTCAACCAATAAGAGAAGTTCTGCTTTGTTTTCTTGTAGGGTGTTTCCTGCCTTAACCAATAAGAGCAGTTTTGCTTTGTTTTCTTGTCCTACCCCACTGCCAGAAAGCTCCTGTTCTGGTTTACCCAGGCCTCAGGGAGTTTCAGCTTACTCTGGTTTCCAAAACTAAATATACAACAATGCTGAGCACCCACAAATCACACACACACTAGTAGACCACCAAGTGACCAATCAGTGCAACTGGACACCAAACCACACCAAAGACACACATAGATTAGGGCTGTTCTGACACTCCCTGGCTAAGCAAACATGCAGAACCAGAGAGTGGCTTTCAGTGGACTTCTCCCAAGCCAAATATCTACAAAGTCATAAAACTGACAGACAGACAGAGAGGACACAAACTGCATCATTTGAAAACCCCTTCTGGTGGAATAAAAACACGAAGAATAAAATATTTTATTTCACAACAGAAGCTAACGGCTGTGTTGTTGGCTCCACATCTCATGAAAGACGTACAGAAGATGAGCCCACAGTACCACACCTCATCAATTGAGGCTTTCCATAGCTTACTTTTGAAATTTGCACCCAAGAATGTGGTGTTCTCTTTCCAAGGAATGCTGTGCAGGTAAATGTAAAAAAATTGGAGTAGGATAACCTTGTGAAAAAGTCTATGCAGGGTCTAGGCAGGGACCCCATCTAGTGGCAAGCCCCCTACATGTGTTTATTGAATTTAAAAAAATAAAATAAAAATTTAACAAAAAAAACAATACAAGACAATCCCATAAATGATAATCTACGAAATATAAATAAATGAAAGGTAGCAGAAAGAAGAATAAATCTTACTATATCTGCACCTTTTTTCCAACAATCAGATTAAACAATAATAATCTTCAACCAACAGTACAAAATGACTAACTCTTTCTAATTTTCAAACTAATACAATACACATTACGCTATTTCATATATATTTTTTTACACATTCGTTTTGATTCTTTTCTTAAATGTAAACATTGAGTTGGCATTTTTAACTACATTCTCCTAGCCATTCCATAATCTAATTCCCTGGATTGAGGTAGAACGTCCCTTCAAACTAGTTCTGAATTGTGGTTTTACAAACATCTCTGTCCCCTTAAGATTATAACAACTTTGTCTTTTAACAAAATGCATTTGGATATTTAAAGGTTTATTATTATTATTTTGAGCCCTATACATAACTGATAAAATATTATAGTATACCAAATCATCGAGGCTTTCCATAGTTTACTTTTGGAATTTGCACCCAAGAATGTGGTGTTCTCTTTCAAAGGAATGCTGTGCAGGTAAATGTAATAACATTATAGTTGTATAACCTTGTGAAAAAGTCTATGCAAAAGTAATTTTTTTTAAACTTTTTTTGTATATAGACTTGAGCTAGCTGGACTACATTACAATGAAAATGCAAACAGGGCACATGCAGTCACTAAAACCGGTGAGCTGAGATACTGTATTGCTTATCCTAAATATAAGCATGGAGACTACACCGTCAGACCCATGAAGACAAAACCAACAACAGGTATGTCATTTTAGAATTGAGCATAGCATTTTTATTTGTACAAATTGTGTAATTGTAAATTTTTTATGAAGGCTACATTGAGAAGTTGATGGGGCTGCTGTTCGATGAGGTTGTGGAAGACCCTCTGCAGTACCAGAAGTTCGCGGATCAAATTAAAGTACCTCCAACATTATGTGCTGAATTTCTGAAACCAGACAAGAAGGAGGCAGTGAGCAGACACAGGTCACGATTTTTTTATGAAACATGAGCGAAAAAGATTGTTGTGAAAAATAAATTAATACATATTTATAATAAACAATCTGTATCAGAAAAATCCATGAAATGCCTTACTCTTGCAACTGTGTTCTATTAATAAAAATCCCTAGCATTCTTATTGTAAATTTCTGCACTAACCGTTACCTAATAATTAAAAGTGGAGTGGAGGAAGGAATCCTGTGTATGGTCCATCTTCTGGGAACTCCTGCCTGATTCGTGTGACCACACAGGATGGTAAAACCACACGGATATGACGTCCCAAATATCCCCAAATCCATCGAACCACATTCCTGTATGCCAGGTGTCTGTAACGGCTGAAATAGAGATGTTAACAGTATGTGTGTAAAATACAGGTAGTCCCCGAATTACGAGCGCTCTGATCTGCGAGGTTCCAGACTTACGAGCTGCGAATTTTTGGAAAAAACGAAAAAAATACTGAGTTTTCATGTGTTTTTTCACTACAGTTAGCAAGTTAAGCATATAAACACACGTTTCCGATCATTTTTATGCACTCAAAAGTAGTTTTTAGATGAAAATAGAGTGTTTTTAGGTGCGCTGGCGAAATTTACGAGCGGACTTCCGGGTTGAATTTTTGGAAAAAACGAAAAAAATACTGAGTTTTCATGTGTTTTTTCACTACAGTTAGCAAGTTAAGCATATAAACACACGTTTCCGATCATTTTTATGCACTCAAAAGTAGTTTTTAGATGAAAATAGAGTGTTTTTAGGTGCGCTGGCGAAATTTACGAGCGGACTTCCGGGTTGAATTTTTGGAAAAAACGAAAAAAATACTGAGTTTTCATGTGTTTTTTCACTACAGTTAGCAAGTTAAGCATATAAACACACGTTTCCGATCATTTTTATGCACTCAAAAGTAGTTTTTAGATGAAAATAGAGTGTTTTTAGGTGCGCTGGCGAAATTTACGAGCGGACTTCCGGGTTTACGAGAGAAATGGCGGCCGTTCCAAATTACGAGATTTCCGGTTTACGAGCGCCTCCTTGTGACGGATCTCGCTCGTAAATCGGGGAATACCTGTACACTGAGTCATAAAGATATTAATGGCTCCTCGTGTTACTAACCTGTTCAACATGCTTTCCTGCATTTCACCAAAGTACTGCAGGTACTCCCCATAAACTGCCTGCAGCACGTGGGGATTTAGCGCAATGGGTTCAAAACCAGGGTGGTCTGTTACACAGGTGTCCACACCCATCTCCTCACATTTGGCCATAACCTATGTCAGAAAGGGGTTTGTTTATAAGTCATAAATTCAAGTACAGCAAACTTTTTAATTTTAACGTTTAAAAAGTTTATGCTTCCTATAACTTTTTTATTAATGTACAATTTGGATTTCTCTAAATGATTATTGCACTGCGTTTCTTTTGTTTTACAACATTTAATATTGGCACACTTCAAACAATTAGAATTTATATTAAATTTACACATGACTTTGTAAAAATTGCAGAGATGTAAAAATGTTTATTAAATGTTTGTTACACCATGCATCTGAGAGAAATGCAATTTCAATCCTGTGTATGTTCTGTACATATTGCTGTTTGGACAATAAAGTTGACTTTGAATTTTGACTTTTATGTATGATTTGGAAATGTATATCAATACAGAGGTCTAGTGTTTACATAACAAGTGTAGAGTTTACTGGTAGATTAATGCATACCCATAGTAATTCACATCCCAGGAAAATATTGAGAAAGGCTTTTAACACAATAAAATGCAAAGTGTATACAAGACCAGGTTAATTGATGTTTTTTTTAATATATAGTATATTTATTAGGGCTTTAGGAAGTACTAAATTATTCATAATTATACCTTTGGCGTCTCCCTACAACAAACGTTTTCTACAGGTGAGAGGAAGCTGCAGTGACCACAGGTACACCTGTTGAAAGAGGTTTTTTTATTTATTTCTGTACAATGTGGATACATACGTCTTACTTGAGATAGTTAAATTATTTAAAAAAAATAATTTGTTACTGCTTTGAACATTAGCCTATGTTGTTAATATAAATTTACCACTCAGATGCTGGACCCATTCGGTCCACACCACCAGATTCTTCAACAACAGCGTCAGGGCCTGAAGCCAGGGGCTCAAATTGATAAGGCTCAGGGCCAATTGCGCTCTGCTCCAAGTCTCCCTCGGTTTCAGGTGATGGAGGTGGAGAAAAGTCCTCCACCTCTACCTCCTCCTCTTCTGGGGCCTCATGTACAAAGACTTGCGTAGATTTCTTACTGAAAAGTCACGTACGGACAAATCCAGAAAAGTGTCCACGCACAAAAAAATCCAGATTTATCAAACTGTGCGTACACCAGTATCCACGCACATTCCTTATGTACAACACAATCAACGTGGAATTCAGCGCACATGAGAGAGTGGCCGACTCCGCCTTTGACACGCCTCCGTATGAATATGCAAAGTCATTCAAATATGCCATGCACGACAGGAATGTCGTCTCTGCTCCATTGCAAATCATGTCGGAACGTGGAAAAAAGAGGAACTTCACGGACTGTGAACAGAAATCACTTCTGAGTGAGGCAGAGAAGCACGGAAAAAGGCTTCATTCGGCACGCACAGTGCAAAACAAACCATCCACTTTTAAATAAGAAGTTGACCAAGCTGATCTAACATGCCTGTATAGCTTAGTGGCGAACGCGCCCGCCCTTCGTCCCAAAGGTCGTGAGATCGACTCCCGCTTGGTACAATGTTTTTTTTTTTCATTCCAGATTTAAAGACCACAGGAAAACTATTGAATGAAACAACAAGAAATAGAACAATACATGAAATGAAAGGAAGCAGACGATTTATTGTTTTGTAAATAGTTTTCATGTGTATTTCAATCTGGAACGAAAAAAAAAAGAAAAACGTTGTACCATGCGGGAGTCGATCTCACGACCTTTGGAACTAAAGGCAAGCGCTTTACCCACTGACCTAAACGTAGGCGTGTTAATACACCTTGGTTAACTTCTTATCTAAAGAAATTACATCTCATTGTTGTCAATATTGTTGCCACTATCTGGCGCATGCTTTTATATCCACTCATCTAATTGCGTCCATGTGGATGTAATAATCGTTAATCATGTGTGTTTGGTGGGATTTATGATTGTTTTCACATCGTGGACACGGTTTCACAGATCACCTGTAAGTGTCGCCAAAGGAACAATAACCACAGAAACGTGCGTACGCCAACAGGGGAGCAGCCGTGGATTTCTACGTGGATGCGCAGATATTCCCGTTCATATCAGATTTGATACATACGCCACTTTGCGTGGAAAGTGACGTGCGCAATGTTTTTGTGCGCACGCATGGTTGATACATGAGGCCCCTGGTGAGGAAAGTGGAGAAAAGTCATAGACCTCCTCCACCTCGCTGACAAAACTAGAGGTGTCGCTTTGGTCACTCTCCATGCTGCATATATTATGCTAATGCTAGCTGCATGTCACGGTCCTGGCCACACCCACCTACTCGCTCTAACCCCACCTCCTCTCCTCCTCTAGGCGGTGCCTCTGCAGTCTATCGGAACGCCCATATTGGTGAAGTTTTTGAATTTGAACTTGGGGAGGAGTTAAAGACCCAGAGCCCGTTTAGTCGCTCTTTAAATAATGTTGCCAATGAAACAAGTCCAGCTGCCTGTGCAGGACGGTCTAAAACCGGTGCCTCTGAAGTGCTTGCAGCATTGCTGGAAGCACTTCAGAGGTGGTAACTGTTTTGCACTTTGTACAAAACAAACAAACTTCCAAGTAAGGAGTGGCAATACAATTTTACTGAGACAAATTCACCCATTCTTTTTTTTTATGCAGTGATATTGATATTTTTTGGAACATTGTGCTACACAGTAAAAATGCCAGTGTTAAAATCTCAGGTGTAGTGTTAAATAAAGAGTGTGAGTGTTGTTTTAACATCACACAGCTTTAAAAAAACACTGCCTGCGTAATATTCGTCATATTTGCATTGTTAAATTCCAGTGCTAATTGGGTGGTGTTGCTTTAAGCCCCGCCTTCGCGTAACGTCTGCAGGGTGCCTTCTACTTTCTGTCGTGTTGCCACCAGTCACTGGTCGATATGGCTTCTGTTCGCACACGAAAGACACAATTCTTTCCTAAAGGTAAGCTAAATATCTGTACATGACTATTGTTTTGTTGGGAATGTGCTTTTTAGTTTGAAATATTGGCGATGTGTTATGTAAAAAGCTAACATTGCAAACAGCTAGCTTCAGAGGAGTTCATTTTCCGTAAGGTTACTCAAAATAATAATAAAAAAAGGTTTTAATCCAACATAAATGTCGAATGTTTTCAACTATTTTACATAATTTATGGTTTCATTGTGGCTGTTGTCTGGTTCGTCCTGTTGCTGGGTAAACTTTTGAGACGGAACGCAAAAGAGCGCGAAAAAAGTCCACCATAGAGCTCCGTAGATTAGACGTAAAGCAATTTTTGACGTAAATCCAAACATACGTTCTGCACCACATGTACAGTTCTGTATTACCAAGCACTTAGCCTATCCTAACACAGTGCCCTACATAATAAAAAAAACACACGTATGTTTTTGAGCCATAATGAAGTGAAAAAAAGAGTTAATGGCCTATATTTGCTGGTGACTCGTATTCTTACGTCCATCCTCCGTATTCCGTATTGCGTTTACGACGTAAAACCAACGTCCGCCTCTGTCTATCCGCCGTACTCCGTTTACGACGTAAAACAGAAACAGCGTTCATAGTACAGTACTGTACCAGTAGCAAAGCAAGTCACGTTACGGACTGCGGTAAAGTGAGCCTCCACTCAGCTCCGTCAGCTCTCACTAGCGTATTTGTGCACGTTTACAAGATACGGAAATGCTGCGGCGACTAGCTGCGTGTTGCTTTTGTTGTCGTACGGCTAGCCGGCAGGGAGTGGATTCTGACGACTAGCTAGCTAGCTCAACACTCTAGCTTGGATAAAGTTTAGCTGAAAGAGCTAACGTGTTCAAAGTGATAGTGGAAGGGATAAATAGCTGGTTTTTAACATCTGTAAGGTGTTGTTAAAGCTTGGATCTTGTCCCTTTTGTGCTCTGCAGAAATGCTGTGTTCAAGTGGCATCAGACAGTCCAGAAATGGGTTTGTGTTCCAGTAACAGATGACTGCTATGATTACTTGAAATTCATGCACGAGGGTAAGTTGAGTACTAATTATGATGTTGTAGCAGCTGCCATTAAATGAAGTAAGCTTAACGTAGTTTATCTCAAATTATGCCCAGAATGCTTATTAATCAACCCCTGTCTTTGTTCAAGTAATAATTAAGTCATTATTTTTCATAAAAATGGTGATGTCAAACAATATGGGTAACTTTAAAGAAAAAATGTACCATTTCAACCACCAGTTCATTGTCTGAAAATGCTATTCAAAATAGTTTCTAATTATAAATTTAATTGGCTCTTACAAGTTCTAACCGTATGCTATAAATTAGTTAAGGTGTGTATTTTTTTTCCTTCCAGTTTATGCTAAATTCAATTTGTCAAGTGAAATATGTGTAGACCTGAAAGACTCTTCTGGAGTTGATGTGGATTCTGACATTTTTGATGAACTCCTGAGGTCTGCAACAGTATCTTTCAAAAGTAGTCACTAAGCACTTTGGTAAGATTTAAAAGCATTAAAACAAGTGTTCCTTCTAATGCATTTTAAAAATATATAAATCAAAAGTTAAGTTCAACTTGTAATGTCTTCTAAACTTTATACAGTGGGCGTCGTTGACGAGAGTGAGGTAACAGACGCTTCCTTCAGTTCTGAGTCAGCCTCGTCACTTGAATCTTCAAGCTCAGCAAGCTCATCTACAGTGATCACAGAGAAGACGACTGGTTGAAGGACCACCTGATGGCAAAACATGTGAGTTGTGTCAAGGTGGAAAATAGAATGATCCATTTTAAAATTCATTCATTTAAAGGCAAGCTAAAAGTAGCATCAGTCCATCCACCCACCCATCCATCCATCCATCCACCTACACACCCATCATCCATACCCACACATCCATCTGTCCATCGATACATCCATCCACACTTCCATCTATCCACCCATCAATCCATCCACCCACTCATCCATCCGTCCACCCTTCCATCTATCCATCCTTCCACCCATTCATCCACCCACCCATCCATCCATCCACCCACCCACCCATCCATCCATCCACCTACACACCCATCATCCATACCCACACATCCATCTGTCCATCGATACATCCATCCACACTTCCATCTATCCACCCATCAATCCATCCACCCACTCATCCATCCGTCCACCCTTCCATCTATCCATCCTTCCACCCATTCATCCATCCACACATCCATCCATCTACTCATCCATCCATACATACATCCACGCTTCCATCCATCCATCTACTTATCCTGTTGTCCCTTTCCAGGTCAGGGGCAACTGGTGCCTATCTCCAGCACTCACTGTACGAGAGGTGGAGGACATCCATCACAGAGCTAAAAGTATAAAATAAAATATGGACAGCTAAATAGCATAAAGTATGCAGAAGTAGTTTGGTTGCAAAAAAAAAATACTTAAAAATAAAAAACAGGATACCAGCCAGTCAGAATTTTCTGGATCTTGCAGTGACATTCTGCTCATGTGTACAGGTGGCTGGCAGGTTGCATGTTGAGCTGCAGCGAGTCAGTGGAGCTGTTCCTGTGAGTCTTTCCTGGGCGGACGAGTCATCAGAGAATTCCAGTGAATGTAGCTGCTACGAGGTCATGGACACCAACGGAGAGATCGTCCACATGTCCAAAAGGCTCAGCTGCAGGGTAAGAAAGCCCACACCTCTTGGCAGGTTACAACAAAGACTTTAAAAGTCTTTCCTTCTGAGAGAATCGTTGTTTGTCTCGTCCAGGTGAGGATCAAAGAGACCACGGGGCTGCCGCTCAACCTGTCCAACTTTGTCTTCTGTCAGTACACATTCTGGGAGCACAGCGAGCCCACCGTGGTTCCTCCCATGGTCAGCCCTGACAGACCTTCTCGAAGCTCTGACGCTCACTTCACTGTCCAGTTTGATCACTGCAAGGTACAGGAAGAGTCTCTGATGCCTCGATTCTTGTCAGTTTTATTTTCAAATCATCTTTACCCTGACCCTTCTTGTTTTCTCCAGGACTTTGTTGTGCATGTGACAGATGAGTTTTTGGAGTTCATCTCAGATGGAGCTTTGGCCATAGAAGTGTTTGAATGAAGGCAACATTTAAGCATAGACAGAATATGCTATATGATCTGGACCAGTCATCACTCATCTTGGATCACTTCCCTAGATTCTTGGATACACCAGGCTTGGTGAGAAACTCTGAGATTTGATTAACCGAACTTTTGAATTGGGTTTTTTAATGGTATTTTTTCTTTTTTTTAGATTGAGCAGGACTTCATCATGCTCTTTGGAGAAGACATCTTGGGGAAGTTCATTGCAAGATGGCCCAACATTCTACAAACCAAAGGTCATCACTGTCAGCAAAAGCCTTAGACAGAGCGTTCCACTGGATGACCTTCTGTCTGCTCAGGAGGAATCACGTGATTATGGTATGTACTGATAGATAAATATGTTCAACAGTCTTTTCTATGTATGCATTTTCATGTCGTAATTCTAATGATTGCTTGTGTTATGATTTTATCAGAATGGGATAGCGACTTGGCAGCCATTCTCCTGCTGGTTCATCTATTGCCTCCAACCCCCAAAGGGAAGAAACGTGTAAAAATTAGTGCAACTGAGGCAGCTCATCGTGTTGTGAAGTTCATGAAGTTCATGAAGGTATGTTTTTCACATGCATTATTGCGCTTCACTTACAGTAAATTGATCTCAGTTTTACAAGACTGTATAATGTAAAGTCATTATTTGTTTTTATTTGTATTATAAATTTATAGTTAATTTTGGAGGGGATGGGAGGGATCAAGGTAAATTTTATGACGAAATGGGAAAAAAATTGGTTATGGGAACATAATGTCACAAAGAATTGTATGAGCCTATTAGAACTGATCTTTTCACTGAAGCTCACAAGAGTTTCCTTGCAAGTCACAAGTCACATCCACTTTTGTGGCATGGTCACAGCTAAAGGAAGGTGGAAAGTGTTCTTAATTTGTTGCTTGTGAGGGTCTAAAACCATTATTTCTAATGTGCTGTCTCTCAATCTTAGGTGGGGACAAGCATGGCGACATTCCTTGGCAAAGTTGGATCTGCACAGCCCTTCCTCCTCTGCGTTGGAGAAAAGAAGAGCAGTATTCAAAAGTTCTACATCATCCTGGATCAGAAGCCCATTCCTTGTGTGGTACAGACTGCAGTGGCTGCCTTCGATGAACTTTTTAAGGCGCATTTTGTGTTTGCTGTGTCCTACGATGCAACCCTACTCAACTTCTACAAATTCATCCAAACAACAGTTTATGGGATTGATGCGGCAGCAACAAAGGAGAGCCCCAGAGTCAAGGAAATCAGAGTGAGCATTAACAACATTTAAATATGCCAACATGTTTCATTTGTAAGGTTCAGCACAGACATTCTTCAACTCTTTTTCAGCATTTGAAATTTAGTCATGCTTTGTATCCAGGCCACAAATTGCGTTTGAAATGTGAGGAACATAGCTGTTCATCAGTTTTTTACACGTATTCTGGGTTCAAGAAGCACTTGGTGAAAGCACATGGAGACACTATTGCCATAGACTCTGTTCATGTGGACAATGTTGGAACAGATGGTGTTGAGACCCATGATGTTTGTGCCGATGACCCGTTGAGTACTACTTCTGTTCGTCAAGAAAGTCTTCCTAAAAAGAGGCAGTTAATGGACATGTGTAGCTCTGTTGCCCAAGTTCAAGCAGCTGGAGTTTCTGAAAATATTGTGCAGTCTTTAACTTGTTCAATGGAAGAGGTTGTTAATTATGTTCATATTCAAGCACAGGATGCTGTTCTTGCATGTTTTTCATCTGAAGTGAATGAGCAAACCTTAAACAAAGTCAAATAATGTGTTGAGAACATGAAAAATCTATTCACACACCTTAACACTGAAACAAAGAGGCAAAGGTATATATATTTTTTTTTTATGGAAAATTGTTGAACCAATAGAGCATGTTCTTGGAGTGTGTTATGATACACATTTGCATAAAACAACAGGTGTTTACAGTTAAATTCCTGTTAATGACAAATTTATGTACAGTATGTACCTATTTTAGGAACTGTTGAGTCATTGTTTACTAACGAACTAGTACTTGCTTTCAACAAGTAAAGAGCCATAAAGATGGGATCTATAGAGACATCAGTGATGGTTCTTATTCCAGAAATCACTCATTATTTTCAGAGCAAGAACATGATCTCCCAATAAATACTGTACAGTTGTATTACGATGATTTTGAAATGGCAAATCCACTGGGACCCAAAAGGGGTTCACATAAACTTGGCTGTATTTATTTTATTTGTGACTGCTAAAGTCATTTAGAGTGTTTAGATGATCATCTGAATGCTTTCAGAATAGATGGTGGATGATGTGTTTGCTATTATTTGTGTCGCTAATCTGATATACTGTATTATCAGCCTTATGACAGGCAATTTTCGGCTGATAATGATGAAAGAAACATATTGTGCCCCGCTACTGTTTTATATGAGCTGAGCATCGAAGGTCTGTAATACTGAAATGGGTTTAATAAAAGTTGAACTTTCCATTTCTGAGTATTTTTTTTTAGAAAATTTTTTCCCATTGGATTTGGTTGATGTTGACACCTTGTGGTGTCAATCATTTACCTTTTCAACACCGCATTATGTTTATGATTAACACTGTTCAGTGTTAATCATAAACATAATGCGGTGTTGAAAAGGTAAATTATTGACACCTTGTGGTGTCAGTCGTTTACTTTTTCAACACCGCATTATGTTTATGATTAACACTGAACAGTGTTACTTTTAACATTATATTTTAACACTAACACTGTTGCAATGTTAATGTGACACTAGCTATTGTTGAATATTAACAATGTCTGGTGTTAATTTAACAAAAAATGGGTGTTAAACTTTTAACACTTTCGAAAGTGTTACTTTAACACCAGCTGACTTGGACACATATAGACACTTTTCCGGTGTTAAAATTAACACTGAGGGTGTTAATTCAACACTTGCATTTTTACTGTGTAGTTATAAACAGTATTTAAATGTTTGGGACCTGATGGAGAAATGTACAGGAGAATTTACAGCAGTGCTTGATTCACTCACGTTAAAAAGATGAGTTACAACTAAGGGATCAAACAGCTGCATGGCTGAATAAAACAACAGGCATGAATAAATTCCCCTACAAATATAATTATAGTCATAGTGTGGTGAAAAACTTGGTGTACAGAAAACATGGATGTAATTTTTCCTTAGACCCAGATTTTAGAGTATAAACTGTTATCTAACGAGAAATGTAACCATTTAGGTACAGAAAGTGTTAAATTGGGAACTTGGGTTTGGACTCAGCTGAAGTTTATGTGTGACAGCCTTTAGGCAGCTGTATGGTTTTTCAAACCAAATCAGAAAAGTGAGATTGTTGTAGGAATAACTGACTCTGGACTGACACCTGCTGGTGTTAACATCAGTGTTTTATGTTCAGTTTGGGGCTTGTCTTGTACAGATTAGGATAGAGGTAACATTCTCTTCTTTTTCCTCTTTTTGTTTTTATTTTTCCTAACGTCATAGGTATTATTGTTAATTGTAGTCATTTGCATGCCGCTCATGCTGGGGTCTTTTCTTGTGACTGCTTTAAGGGTGTGGGTGATGATGAAGTTCTTTATTCATCATGAGTCCTATTAATTACACTTGAGTGGTAAACATCCTGTCTTTTTTCTAAAGGTCAATCTTCCACTTTGTTTCAATGACATTAAGGAGAAGGTCATTTCCCAGGAACCTCCCTCTGTCTTAATCAGGTAAGTCTATTCATTGTAGTAAAAGAAAATGTATCAAATATGGTGCGTTTGACTACATAACAACTGGTCTATTAACAGCAGAGGACTGGGAACGCAGCTCAGCTTGCATTATCAAAGGACACATATTACTTGTGTGAGCCCCCTGAGGTCTGTCAGTGTTAAAGCCTTTAAAGAGATGTTTCTGTCATTGTGAAATGCACTCCTGTGGAAACTTTATGAACTATAAATATCTTACCTTTGGTAAATAGCTTACAGCTAGTCTGAGCAAGGCCAATATCAAAGTGGATTGAAGGTTAAAAACAATCCCAATCTTAAAAGTTTCATCATGATTTATCTAAATACTATATTTAAAACCTGCTAATAACTAAACAAATTCAAGTGAATAACATTTGATAAATGAAAAAGCACAAACAGCAGCAGTGGCTGCTGGCTGTGGCACTTCGGGTGCAGCTGGGATCATTTCAGGAAATAATTAATAAAATACTTACTGAAATAACCTTGTTATATAATATAGAAGGTGCTGGAAAGGTTTAAAGCATTTGCATAAACTGCTTAAAATGTGTATAGCTACGTGAAGTCTTAGGCTAATTTCTCAGATAACACTTTTTCAAATCAGATTTACCATCTTTTTTTTTTTTTTTTTTTTTTTTTCCATTTATAGATGGCCTCCCTTCACACCTTATAGCCATCCTCTCACTCCAATATGTATTTTTTTTTTATATAGAGAGAAAGAAAGAAAAGAGAAAGTGAGACAACAAAACAACAATTATCCACAAAAAGAGCACAAGGCAAACACACCAAACCTCCGTCCACAATCCTGCAAAGCACATGACAGAGCACAGCAACAAAACATACAAGCATAAAGACTGATAATATTCATGACCTTGCATTAGATTTCTATATATAAACATACCCATACCTACAAGTATATATACAGTATACATACATATATATTTATATTCATTTATATACCCATCTACATATATCTACATATACATCCCTACATCCATTTGTGTGTGGTTGTGAGCATGCATAAGTGAATAAGGTTCCTCCAATAGAACATTTAGTAGCGAATGTGAAGCATCAGAGATCTGTCCCTCCAAAGCCCGAGACAGACGAAAGGGCGATCAGAGCCCAAGACCCCAGGAAGGACCCCGAGCCCAGAGTCCCCAGGACCACCCGAACAGGACGAGCCACTCGTCAACTCCCCAGATCCGACCAAGGGGAAGAACCGGACGAACCCCACCAGGGACCACACACAATGACCCCCCGGGGTCAACAGCGACAAATACACAGGCCCCCGCCGGAGCCCGCTGCACCGATGTAGCCCCAGGGCCGGTCGCCGATGCTCGGGCACCGGGGACGCCCACCCCTCAGGTTTACCATCTTTAAACAACTCTGATCTTGATAACTTTACAGCAGTTCATGCAAATGCTCTCTGTTGCCAATGGTTTAGCCTTATAATGTTAATTTATCAGGAAGTGCTCTTAGCTGCAACAGAAGTGCTAAAGCTAGCTGCTGCTGTTACTAGCGTTTGCTAATACCCACATAAATCCAAATAAATCTATGAGGTGACGAGCTTACAGTACAGAAGAGTATTGTTGCCAACTGTTTTTTTTATTTTTATTATATTGTAAAAACATGACAATTATATTGTACAAATGTGACAATTTCATCCAGACGGTGGTAGTAGGCTTTTAGCCTGCATGGATAATGAGACTCAGGTAAAAAGAGTAATAATAATAATAATTAATTCAATTTATAACGCACTTTTCATTACTGAAAATCTCAAAGTGCTACACATATATTGAATGCTACACACATTCATAAACCGGTGGCGGCAGACTACCATGCAAGGTGCTTTCCAGTCCTACCGGGAGCAACTCAGGGTTAAGTGTCTTGCCCAAGGACACAACGACACATGGTGCGGGTCCCGGGAGTCGAACCGCCAACTTTACGATCGGGAGACGACTGCACTTACCACTACGCCACGGCCGCCCCAAGAGTAAGAAGAAGTTTGGTGGTAGGCTATGTTTTTAGCCTGCATGCTAATACTGGTTATAGCAGTACTCCTGAAAACTAATGGCTAATTTGCAGATGTTGATCAAGTTTTATGTCATGCTTGGTCTAAGACATGGAGAGATCCTAATGCTGCTGCACACTGTGGATGAAATCTGAAAGTTATGCACCATTACTCATGTTCCCTGAAGGAAGGGAACGAGGTGCAACATACTTGCTATGGGAATTGCACCCCCGCGCGATTACCTGAAGGAATATACTCACGCCTTTACGGCAGAGGCGTCAACGCCGCGCCAGAGGCCCCGCCCTCTGGGTACTTAAGCGGCTGACGCCCATCCATCTTTCTCCAAAATTACACTTCACCGAGCTTTCAGCATCGAAGAGGGCCATATATGTTGCACCTCGTTCCCTTCCTTCAGGGAACATGAGTTATGGTGCATAACTTTCAATTCCCTTTCAGTCTGGTCTCTCGGTGCAACATACTTGCTATGGGAACGTAATCCATTCACACCCTTGAAATGCTCAGTAAAATGCATGCTAGTGTGAACGTCTGCCCTTGACCAGCAGGCATCTCAAGGCTACTTTCTACTGTGTGTTAGAAAGGACAGCCTGAGTGACGTCACACGCAGTAACATCCAAACTGTAATGCTTTGCAAAAGTGTTTAATGAGCTCCAGTTCGCAGTAGCGCAGATGTCTGCAACTGGTACACCCTTGAACAATGACCAGGAGGTGGCCAAGCCCCAAGTGGAGTGAGCGTGCACCATCACCACAGATATATATGTATAT